>CM052657.1:2358989-2506214 GCA_028533165.1 Leontopithecus rosalia | reverse complement strand
GGGGGAGGGATGGCATGGGGAGAAATGCCAAATATGGGTGAAGGGGCAGAAGGCAGCAAAACACACTGCCACGTGTGTACCTATGCAACTATCTTGCATGTTCTGCACATGTACCCCAAAGCCTAAAAAGCAATAAAAAATTTTAAAAAAATTATATTGATTATTTCTAGTCTCACGCACTCAACCAATCACTCAACTCAACACTTCTGAAACTAGATGTAGGGGGTCTTTCCCTATGTAACAAATAATTCTCTGGCAGATACTAGCTGGGTGTCCTTTAATTCAATTTAATTCTGAAAATACCTAGATAGATAATGGGATCCGGATAGTGTCTGGTGTGGTTTACTATGTTCCCACCCAAATCTCATCTTGAATTGTAGTTTCCATAATTCTCACATGTTGTGGGAGGGACCTGATGGGAGGTAATTCAATCATAAGGCTATGTCACCCATGCTATTCTGGTAACAATAAGTTCTCATGAGATCTGATGGTTTTATAAGGGGCTTCCCCCTTCGCTCGGTTCTCATTTCTGTCTCCTGCTGCCATGTGAAGACGGACCTGTTTGCTTCCCTTTCTGCCAGGATTTTAAGTTTCCTGAGGCTTCTCCAGCAATGCTAAACTGTGAGTCAATTAAGCCTCTTTCCTTTATAAATTACCTAGTCTTGGATATGCCTTTATTAGCAGCATGAGAGTGGACTAATATGGTGTCAGATTCCACAGGTTAAAAGCTTATTCCCAAAAAACATCCCCCACTTCAGAGACCAATTGCAAGTAGTAGGTTATCAACAATACTTCCTACTAACCATCTATAAATCACATCCTGCATTAGTGGCTCACAGAACTCAGAGAAACAGTTTACTTAGGATTACTGACTTATTGATCATGAACACAACCAAGGATACAGATGAATAGCCAGATGAAGAGGTACATAGGGTGACGTCTGCAAGGATAGTTTCTGTCCCTATGGAGTCAAGGTGCACCATCCTCCCGGCACTCAGATGTGTTCACCAACTCAGAAGCTCCTAAACCCCAAGGTTCAACGATTTTTATGGAGGCCTTATCGCAGAAGTCATGACTGAATCATTTGCAGCCCTTCTCTTCTCTTTGAGGAATTGGGGGTGGGGCTGAGAGCTCCAAGCATATAATCATGGTTTAGTCTTTCTGATGACCAGCACCATCATAAAACCCACCAAGGTGTCTCACTGCAACAAAAGACACTTCTATCACGCAGAGAATTCAAAAGGATTTAGGACCTCTGCTAAGACCCTTCATCAAAGACCAAATATTAGAACAAAAGATTCACCTACCACCTTTATCTACAAAGGTAGTAGGAGCTTTGTCTCAGAAACCAGGGCAGAGACCAAACATTAGAACAAAAGATTCTCTTAGAACCCCTATTGCTCAGGAAATTACAATAGTTTTAGGAGTTCTGTGCTAGGGACTGAGGTCAGAGACCAATATGTGTATTTCTTACCGTTTCACAGATCTTTTTCCCTGTCTGAAGAAAATTACAGAAAAGAAGATGTTCCCTGAACGTGAGAAACCAAGAGACCAATTTTTCTAATTTTTAATCATTGGGTAGCAAGTGATATCTTCACAGGATAACAAGTGACAGAAAGGTGAGCGTCTGCTAGAGTAATATTAGATACTCCATCTCTTTTGCATCCTCCACAATTCCACTCCTGCCTCTGATTCATTCTCAAAACAACAGCCTGAGTGGTCTTACAAAATACAAAATCCTTAAAAAGCCTTTCTGATGTCTCTAACTTCACTTTATAACATTTGTTTTCTCTGAATCACATGTAGTCAAGTAATTTCTCACTTCAGGGCTTCCAGGCCTCCAGACATTCACATGTTATTTTTTCTGACTTGAAATACAGTAATTTTCCTTTCATTTTCCATTGGAAATATGCCTTCTTCAGCTAACATCTTAAGAGGAGCTTCCTTCCAGACTTCTCTGCTCCTCAATCTAAACTGGATGTCCTGTTATTTGCCGGCATAAAAATAAGATTTAAAAAAATCTTTCGGTGCACTTGTCACAATTTGTAATTATATATTTCTCACTTTTTTTGTTTAATGTCTATCTTTTCCTAAAACTATAAGCTATATTAGGGTAAATAATGCCCATTTTATTCTCATATACACAGAACCTACCAAAGTAGGTAAAATAGAATTGGTGTTCAGAAATATTTATGGAATGAGAAAAATTCTCAAATAAAGTGTATGTTCCCAAAAAGTACATGAAGCAGCTTCTTTCCCCTTTTATAGGTTTACAACACTAAAGGGGAAACTGAGGTGAAACTATGTAATTGTCCATTTGCTGGACATCCAACCTTATAATCTTTTGGCTTCATTGATTTGCTAATTCATTATGGAACATGAGCAGGAACAGGCAGGGGAGAGGGCTTGCAGAGATAAAGCAAAGGCAGTAAATTATTAGTTTGCAGAGATATTTCCAGGAGGGAGCCTGGGTTGTGCAAACATGGGGGTGTAACCCATTTCTGGGCTTTGGCCAGTAGTGATAACAGTCATTTGCAAGCAACATTCTTTTTCAAGGCTTATAGCTTAGCAGAGACACTGGGAACCAAAAAGGGAATCTTTGTCTCAGCTCTTGGGTATTTTATTTCTTTTTTTTCACCCTCCTTCCCATCTGAAGGGGAGGAGAAGGTGGAGGCCAGGAAGCGAGAGGAGGGTAGGGGGTATCCCCTCTCACAGGAGTCCCCAGGATCCATGTGTTGTTTTCATTTACCTGTAGTCAACTATGGTCTGAATATTACAGGATTTGGGGAAAGAGAGAAAGACCATAACTACATAACATTTTTACAGTATCTTGTTATAATATTTTATTTCGCTATTAGATGTTATTATCAATCTCTTACTATACCTAATAAATTAAACTTTATCATAAATGTATATGTACAGGAACAAGCACTATATATTTGGTGTCCAGTACTATCATAGATTTCAGGCATGCACTGACAATCATGGAACATGTCCCCCAACCCCAAGAGAGATAAGAGGGGGCAACTGAATTTTCTAAGTATATCCCCCTCAAAAAAGATGAGGAAGAGGTCAAACTGATTATATGCACCATATTCTCATCTTACAGATCAGATAACTTACTTTCTTTCCCATTATGAGAAGTGAGCAGAAGGAGAGGATAAAGGGCAGAAGTCCTCTTCCTACTGTTGGCTCTTCCTGGGTAGTAGGACTGATGCCTCCTTTGCAGGCTGAGGCACAAATTTAGGAAGAAGGAGACCATGGTTTTGTTTACCAACTTTCTTCTCTTTTCCTAGGTATTTTCTTCTCCTCAGTTTACAGTTTAAACACTTCTTCCCCAAATAAGCTTCCTTTCTCACATAGAAAATTCTATGTCATAGAAAAGTCTATGTCACTTCACCTAAATCCACAAAACGCTACCTACTCCACTTAAAAAGAAAGTAAATGAGAAAAAAGTAACTTTTAAAATTCAAAGGACTGTTAATTATATGAAAAAGAAAACTGCACAACACCCTAAACACAGAGTTAAGAAAAATAAAATGATGATATTCAGACATTTTATACAATTTTATAATATTAAAGGAAAACATGAAGATAAACCAATACAAGTAGTTTTGTCATGTATAAGAAAGTAAATATGTGCGTATACATACATATATATGTATATACATGTATACGTGTATATATATACATATATATACATATATATGTATATACATGTATACGTGTATATATATACATATATATACATATATATGTATGTAAACACACGTATGTATGTATATACATATATACATACATGTATATATATATATATATACACACACACATATACATATATACACAGCAAAGTTCCTGATTTAGTAAATATTAAGAAAAGCAAGTTAGTCTCTCATTCTTTTTTAAACAATATCATCCATAGTCACAAAATTCTTGTTTTTCATCCCAGTTTGAAAGTAGCTATGTTTGGACCTGGACCAATCCCAGGCTCTTTTTGTTTGTGCTATCCATGTCCACCTGAAGGGGGAGCACAATCAGAGGACAGGCCCTGCTCCCAGGCCACACCCACTCCCAGCAGCCCCCTTCCTTATTGCCTTGGGTGATGATGATGCCATTCTCGGTAGAGAAGGTGTCTGACGGCAACCCTTGGATGTTCCAGTCCCAGACTTTGGAAGGACAGGACAGGAAGTTATGAACGGCAAAGTGAGGGGAGAAAGGAACCTGAAGTTCCCAGATCTTGAAAGTATCTGAGAACAGAGGCAGAAGTCCAGCTCAGGGAACAACTTGTCACAGGAAAAAAAATACACTGATTGGTTAACAAGCTAAAATTAATACTGAAAGATTCACCGTGTATTAGGCCGTTTTGTGTTGCTATAAAGAAAGTCTGAGGCTGGGTAATTTATAAAGAAAAGAGGTTCAGTTGGTTCGTACTTCTGCAGAGTGTACAGGAAGCATGGTGCTGAAATCATCTTCTGATGAGGGTTTTGGGAAGCTTAAAATCATGGTGGAAGGTGAAGCAGGAGCAGGCATGTCACATGGCAAGAGTAGGGGTAAACCAGTGAGGGGCAAGGTGCCATACACCTAAACTACCAGATTTCATGAGAACTCAGGGCAAGAATTCATTTATTACCAAGAGACGATGCTAAGCTGTTCCTAGGGGATCAACCCACATTATCCAATTACTTCCCACCTCCCTGCCTCCATCATAGGAATCACATTTTAACATGAAATTTGGAGGGGACAGACTTCCAAACCACATCAAGGTGTATACATATATATATGTTGTATGGTATATAAGACTGAGACATCCATGCAAAAGCTAGTATAGCCATATATATCTTGGGTGAGAAAGGGTTTGAAAGTGAAGGGGAAGACCAGAAACTAGAGGCCATATGGGGCCTAAACTCTTCAGCTTCTGAAGGTTTTCTGCCCAGAAACCTTTTTCTAATTTTCTGTCCAGGGACATGTCCTAAAAGGGGTCAACTGATAAACTTTTATTAGTCAAACCAGGTTCTAATACAACAACAACAACAAAGTTTTCAGTTGTTGACCAAAGTATCAGGTATCAATGCTGAATACGCATTGTATAAAGAGCAACAGTGACAAGTTATGGGGAAGGAGCTTTGCAAAGTGACACAGACTAAGGAGCAGATCCTGGTGTTCCAGTGTCACTTCTAATCCTAGATCACAGCAAGAAAGTCATGGCCAGAGCATCCTACACCTTTAAACATGGCCCAGCTCCACTTTTGTGTGTGTGTGTGTGTTTGCATGTGTGTGTGTTTGCATGTGTGTGTGTACCTGTATTAAAATTTACATAACCTAGAATTTACTCTTTATCCATTTTAAAGTGCACAAGTCAGTGACTTCTACTTTATTTACAATTTGGACAACCTATATCACTGTCTGATTTCAGAATATTTTCATCACATGAAAAGAAAATGCCTTGCCCCTTAAGCATTTACAATCCATTTGTTCACTTCTTATAACCTTTGGCCACTAATTTACTTTTGGTCTTCATGGATTTTTCTATTCTGGAAATTTTATGTAAATGGCATCTTATGATACATGGCCTTTTTGTCTGGCGATTTTCACTTACTGTAAGATTTCCAGTGTTCGTCCATTTTGTAGTATGTACAACTACTTCATTTCCTTTTATGACCAACTAATATTCCAGTGTATGGATATACTATAATTTGTTTATCTGTTGATCAATCACTCTCTGGCTACTGTGACTAATGCTATGATGAAAATTTATGGGCTAATGTTTATTTTATTTGAATTTATGTTTTTATACTGAACATACATGGTTAATTCTCCTAGGGAATACCTAGAAGTGTAAATTCTGGGTAATATGGTAATTCTATGTTTGACTTTTTAATTAATCTATTGCTTATATCAACTAAGATCACTTGCCCCAGGAAGTAGCAACTATTAAATTTGTATTTAAATGTTTTTGTCATTAAGTAGCTTCCTCAGATCTGAGAGACTTATAAGTTAGGCAGAGGCTTTCAAGGTGCCATCACACAGGCTTAAATGAACAACCACAATTCTTTAAAAATAAGACCAACCCTGGACCCTCTGGTATTAGATATTCATACCAGGAATGAAAATTGGCATTTTCAACGCTATCACCAAGGAAGTAACTGAGGTAAGTTAAAATGCCACACATCTCTTACTGAGATTCAGCTGTCTTTTTCTCCAGCATTCTAAAATAGTTGATTATTGGCCGGGCGCGGTGGCTCACGCCTGTCATCCCAGCACTTTGGGAGGCCGAGGCAGGTGGATCACGAGGTCACGAGATAGAGACCATCCTGGTCAACATGGTGAAACCCCGTCTCTACTAAAGATACAAAAAATTACCTGGGCATGGTGGTGCATGCCTGCAATCCCAGCTACTCAGGAGGCTGAGGCAGGAGAATTGCCTGAACCCAGGAGGCGGAGGTTGCGGTGAGCCAAGATCGCGCCATTGTACTCCAGCCTGGGTAACAAAAGTGAAACTCTGTCTCAAAAAAAGTTGATTATTATAGTTTTTGCCGGTTTATTTATTGATTAATGGGGAGACAGATTTTGGAGTTCTTTACTTTGATATTTTTACTAACATTCACTTTCTGTACCATTTTTGAGAGTCTATACTGGCTTTAAAATAAAGGTAAAAATCCCGGAATCTTCCATATTTTTGATCAATATTGAATAAACCAAGGGTAATAAGAAACAAAGTAAGTTTAGTTATGACTCAGTATGTCCCACTAGGCTCATGAGAAAGCATCTTTACCCCACCCCAAAAGGACTGAGTACAAATCTCTTTGATCCTCTCTCTCCCCCAAACTACATTCCGTACATACTCCCTGAAACACAACTTTATAATTTCTATTTCTAATACACTTCAAATCAAAACCGCAATGAAGAAAAGTAAATACTACAAAGTAAGAAACAAGTAAAAACTACTACTTAGGAATCATTTGCTTTTGCATCCTTCCAGCAATCAAAACAATAAACTAGAAGTATTTTATCCCTTTTCTTAAAACATTTAATATGGTATGGTAGCATAAATACATTAATTATGTTAATTATTATTAATTTAATATGGATTTATTCTACTTTTTCTTTAATATCTTGAAGAAATGAAGTATCAGTTATTATCTTCTAATTAGGTAAGCATGGCTGTAGGTGCAAAAATGACAGTTTTTCATCTCTGTAGATGGTGATAAAAAAGTAGGACATACATTTTTAAAGGTCAAAATGGAGAAGACAATTTGAACACAGCAATTAACTCAGCAGTTTATCAGTACGTTTTTATTTTATTCCTTTTGAGACACTGTTGTTTTCTGTATTTGTATGAGAAACATTTAAATTGTAGTTTCTTTAAAGAGGCATTTATTTCAAGTGTGTAGTAAGTGCTGATTCTGCAATTATTGCTAATTAGAGAATTTCCAAATTGCTTGAAGTTAAGAGCCTCATTATTTTGTCATTATTCCTTTCTACTTTTACTTCAAATTTGTGAAATAAAAAATATACTAAATTTAAATTAAACTTTCAAATACATAATACTATTGCTAAGCTTCCTTGGTTTTAGGCCACAATATATTACTACATTATAAACTTTTGATGTTTATAATAGAGTTGGTACAAACTCAATAGTTAGAGCTTTTATCTCAATTACTCATCTATGCAAGCTTACTGGAAACGTAACGGTTATTTGTGCTACTAAATTTTGCTGTCCCCAAACAAACAAACAAAACACAGTTTTACTTAAAATATAAATTTAAATGTATGCATTGGAAAATTAAATCACAATCTGTATTTTAGCAGAGAGAAGATATTTCCTTTAGACGGGACTTTCATTTTTTTCACAGATTGTATATTAATTAAAATAACAATGAAAGTAAATGGTAATAATTATTATTATCCTTTCTGTAACTTCACAGAGAATCACATAAGAAAAAGTGGTACTAATGAGGGTCAACTTATGAATAGGTCACATGATAAACTGCTTTCCTTAAATTTTTCCTATTTCTAAAAACAGAAAAAATAAGTCAAAATGGTTGAAGCAAAGATGGGGAATTTATGAAGCTTAGTGCTTTCTTTCTTAGAGGATCTCCGAGATCTTCTCCTCATTATCACAAGTTGGGCCAGCCCAACTTACATAAAATATAGCCAGATGATATGGCTACTTCATATTCAAAGCCAATTCAGTTTTCTTATTAGCAGGTATCTTTAATTAATTCTCAATATTTTAGTAAATGTGGTAATAACAGATCATTTAAATATTAATTCAATTTACTCAGAGAACTGTATGAGATACTGAGGGTTAGGGAAAAGAGTAAAAATGACATGTCTCATCACATAACCTGAAATTTAATGTAAACATGAAATTTTATCAGTAAGGACTATATGTTAACCCCATGGGGCAGATTTTTTGTTTTTTTAGTTTTTAAAAAATACTTTGTTTTCTTCTATCTACTCAGTACCTGGCATTTACCAAATACTCAATACATGTTTGTTTAATCAGTGAGGTTAAAGAGTTAATTGTATGAATTTTGATTCTTAAAAGACTATTTGGTAAAAGTGTTATTTCCCATGTTTTATAAAATTAAATTATACTCCCAAATAAAATGTGAAAGTCAGTCAATAATACAGAAAAAGGAGCCATGGTCTCACAAACATACATAAGGACAAGACACTAAACTTTAGTAAGTGGGTAGTATGTGACTATTCATGAGAACTGTAGAAAGCGCCAGGAGTGTTTGAATATTGCTTGCCATTCTTTCCCTTTCCCCTTATTTTCTGTTTAATTAGAGCCAGCTGGCTGTTGTGTAACTCCTGTGTAATATTTTGTATGACCAGAGATTCTTCTCTTCCGATATCTCTTGACTATGGTCACATTTCTTTCACTTCAAAATTCTAAAACTCCCATCCATTCAATAGCTTGTTGCAATTTATAGCCTTCATTTTCTAACGCCTCACACATATCCAGAGCTACTGTTGTGTGACTCCTCATAATTACTTTACAGAAAATGCTCTTGACAGGAACACCAGTTGTTCATAAGCCAAAGTAAAATGTGTGTTTATTTAACTTCTTTCAAGCAAATTTCACTGCAGATGTTTCCCTCCTGTAGGCTCTGGATTCTGAGGCACTTTATTCATAGATTCCTCACAGGCAGGCTCTTATCTTGCAAATCACTTTACAAACGCTGTCTCAATTCCTCATTTCAAGTCTCTATTGCTATGCTTTATATACTTTACCTGGAATATCTTATTTATTTCTAAGGATTCAGTGTTCATGTATAAGACTATGACTCCAAAATCTGTATTTTGTGAACCATAAATCCAACCCCTCATTCAATGCACCAGTGGATGTGTTAGGAAAACAGGTTCAAATGCGATGTCACCCCGTTCATGTGTAGCTAAGTTGTAATGTATATTGATTTCTCCTTGTGGTGAATGGTACCAGCATCCAGCTCATTGTCAAAGCTAGAAACAGGGAGCTCTCCTTGACTTCTCCCTTTTTTTGTATATCCACATCAAGTCAACCTCCAAATCCTATAGCTCTCAAAACTCCATTATTTTCATTTTTTAGTATTTTTCTAGTTTTGTTGAGTATAATTGACAAAAAAAGTATCTATGTAATGTGTACGATAGAATGGTTTGATACAACTGTACGTTATAAAATAATTACCACAATCAAATTGATTAATACATCCATCATCTCAGATCCTTACTATTGAGTGTGTGTGGGGATAGTGAGAACATTTAAGATCCACTCCTTTAGCAAATTTTAAACATATAATACAGTATTAAATATAGTCATCATGTTATAGATTAGATCTCCAGGATTTACTCACCCTGCGTAAATGACACTTTGTACTCTTTGAGCAACATCACTTTATTTTCCTACACCCCGGATCCTGAAGACCCCCATTCTGCTCTGCTTCTGTAAGTCTGACTTTTTTTAGTCCAACATATGAGTGAGACGGTGCAGTATTTGTTTTTCCGGGCCTGGCTTACTTCACTTAAGAAAAATGTTCTCCAGGTACATCTATGCTGTCACAAATGACAAGATTTCTTCATGTTTAAGCTTTCTTTGTGTTTAAGGTTAAGCATGTAAAGCATGGTATTCTGTTGTTACACACACACACACAAAGCATATATATATATACAAAGGACCATTTAACTAGCCAGCAAAAGGCATTTTTGGCACTGAATGCACATTGAGCCAGTTCTCTGTATGCATACATACACATACACACATGTAGTATCTCATGGTGGTTTTAATTTGCATTTTCCTAATTAGTAAGGCTGAGCATTTTCATACACCTGTTGGCTATTTGTATGTCTTCTTTTGAAAGATGGCTATACTGGTTCTTTGCCCATTTTTTAATCAGTGTATTTGCTTTCTTGCTGTTGAAAATGTTATGTTACTTAAGCATTTTGGATAGTAAACCCTCATCAAATGCATCATTTACAAATATTTTCTGCAGTTCCATTGATTGTGCCTTCACTCTGTTGTTTCCTTTACTGTGTAGAAGATTTTTGGTTTGATGTAATCCCATTTGTCCGTTTTCACTTTTGTTGCCTGTGCTTTGAGGTCCTATCCAGAAAACCATTTCCCAGATCAATGCCATGAAGCTTTTTCCCTAATGTTTTTTCTATTATTTTTACAGTTCAAGGTCTTATATTTAGGTCTTTAATCCACTTTGCAATGATTTCTCTAAATAGTATGTGGTAAGGATCCAATTTCATTATTTCTGTATGTGAATATACAGTTTATCCAGCATGATTTATTGAATAGGCTATCCTTTCCTCACTGTGTGTTCTTGGTACCACTGCCAAAGATCTATTAACCATAAATGTGTGGATTTATTTCTAGGCTTTCTGTTTTGTTCCATTAGTGCATATCCCCATATATATGGCAGTACCATACTGCTCCAATTACTTTAGCATTGTAGCATATTTAAAAATCAAGCAGTTTGATGTCTCCAGCTTTGTTCTTCTTGCCATTCTTACTGCTTTGGCGATTTAGTTTTTGTGATTCCATATGACTGTTAGGATTATTTTTTTTTTTAATTTCAGTGAAAAATGCCCTTAAAATTTTGATAGAGATTACGTTGAATTTGATAAGACTGCTCTGGGTAGTATGAACATTTGACAATATTTATTCCTCTGATCTATGGACAGAGAAAATCTTTGCATTTACTTGCATCTTCTTAAAACTCCTTCATCAAGATCAGAATTTTCAATATGCAGATATGTCATTCATTTTATTAAATTGATTGCTACGTATTTTATTCCTTTTTGATGCTATTTTTAATGACATTGTTTCCCTAATTTTTTTTAGGTCGTTTGTTTTTAGTGTGTAGGAATACAATTGATTTTTATACGCTGATTTGTATCCTGTGACTTTACTGAATTCATTAATTAGTTCTAACAGTGTTTTGGTGAAGTCTTTAGGATTTCTTAGTATAAAATCATGTTATCTGCAAACAGAAAAAAAAAATTACTCCTTCCTTTCTATTTTGGATGCCTTTTATTTCCTTGTGTTACCTAATTCCTCTAACTAGGACTTCCAGAACATTGCTGAATTGAAGTTCAAATGTGGAAATTCTTGTCTTGCTTTTTGTTATTAGGAGAAAAGCTCTCAACTCTCAACGACTATGACACTAGCTGCAGGCTCACTGTGTTGAGGTACATTTCTCCTGTATCTAATGTGTTGAGAATTTTTAACATGAAAAGATGTTGCATTTTAGCAAATACTTTCTCTGCATCTATTGAGATGATCATATGATTTTCATCCTTCATTCTATTAATGTGGTACATCACATTTATTAATTTGTATATATAGAACCATCTATGAATACCAGGGATTAATTCCACTTGATGACAGTATATCAGCCTTTTAATCATCTGTTGAATTCAGTTTGCTGGTATTCTGTTGAGAATTTTTATATGTATGTTCATGACAGATGTTGGCCTGTAAGTATCGTTTTAAATAATATTTCTGTCTGGCTTTAATATAAGGGTAATACTGGCCTCGTAAAATGAGTTTGAAAGTCTTCTTTACTTT
This sequence comes from Leontopithecus rosalia, assembly GCA_028533165.1. NCBI lineage: Eukaryota > Metazoa > Chordata > Mammalia > Primates > Cebidae > Leontopithecus > Leontopithecus rosalia. The sequence goes on along the minus strand of CM052657.1, from coordinate 2,494,153 downwards.
CTTTTTCTTGGGAGGGGAAGACTTTGAAAAAGATTGATATAAATTCTTTATTAAAAGTCTGGTAGAATTCATCAGAGAAGCTATCAGGTCCCAGGGGCAGGGTAGGGACGTCAGCTTCACTGTCAGGCAGGGAAAGGAGGCAGGAAGGGAAAGTCACCCAGCTGTGCTGCTTCATCTGGGATTTTACTGTTTCCTGTTACGAATACCTTTCTCTCCTGGCCAGGCTTATTATCCATTTCTGATTTTATTTGTCTGTGTCTTCTCTATTTTTTTCTTAGACTAACTAAAGGTTTTTCTTTTCCTTTTTCTGTAAAGTGTTTCTTTTCTTTTTTTAAAAAATTTATTTATTATACTTTAAGTTCTGGAGTACTTATTATCCATTTCTGATTTTATTTATCTGTCTTTATTTTTTTCTTAGTCTAAAGTTTTTTCAATTTTACTCATCTTTTCAACAAACTAGTTTTTAGTTTTGTTTATCTTTTCTATTATTATTCTAGTGTCTATTTAACTAATTTCTACTCTGATCTGTCTTATTTGCTTCCTTCTAGTAACTTGGGCTTAGTTTGTTTTCCTTTTTCTAATTTCTTGAGGTGAAAAGTTTGGTTATTTATTTGAGATCTTTCATTTTTAACAGGAACATTTATTGTTACAAGCTTCCTTCTTAGAACTGTTTTTGCTGCATCGCATACCTTTTGGTATATTGTATTTCCACTCTTATTTGTCCCAAGATATGTTTGGATTTCTCCTTTGATTTCTTCTTTGATCGGTTAATTTTTCAAGAATGTTTCAATTCATTTCTACTTATTTATAAATTTTTCTATTTTCCATTTTCATTTTCGACATTTCCACTAAAGCTAATATTATTCCTCTCAAGAATAATTTCTCATATATTCTTACTAGACACCCTGTCTCTATATGTTTTTTTGCTTATATACTCAAATCTTTTTCCACTCTCCTTAGGATAAAATGTTTACTTCCAGATTTGATTATAAGGTCTGTCACAGTTAAGCCACGACCCGCCCAGTTTCTAGCTGCGCTCTACCTTCTTCTCTATGACCTACTCACAATCAGTCCCCTTCAACTCTTCACGGTTCTTCCTTTTCTGTGTGTACTCAACATACCTCTGCATGAAACGGCCATTTGATGTGCTTCTCTGCTCCCTTTTAGTTTGGATAACTTCTTATTACCATTTTGTTTTTAACGTCAATGTTTTAATTATTTTCTCGTAGAAACCTTCTCTGAAACTCCAAATTTACCCATAGGGCATTTGGGTATCAGCACCTGCATGCCCCCTATTATAACATTTATCACTCTCTATTTTAACAGTTGCTTAATGGTTTATCTGTTGTTAGACTAAAAACATAAGGAAGACAATGTCCATTCCTGAATCCATTACTAGTATAATGTCTAGAACAGAATATAGGTTCAATAAACATTTATTGAACACATGGATACCTTACTGACAAATGGATGAATAAATAAATGTTTTCTTTTCATTAATCTGTATAGAATTATCTAAAATATACATACAAGTATGCATGTGAAATAATGTAATAAATACTGTGCTGATTTATGCATTAAAACAAAATGGAAAACCTTTTATGTCTGTAGTATTGTTTTATGTGCTGCATAAAAAAATTAGAGAGAGGTAATTTATCTCTTCCCAGAATATAAATTACTGATCAATAACATGCTTGTGAAACAGAATATTTCATTCTTTCAAGACTGAGCCAGGAAAAATATTGAATTCCTGAACAGACCAATAACAAGCTCCAAAACTCAGTGAGTAACAAATAGCCTCCTATCCAGAAAACAGAACTGGAAAAATCCAGAAATTCAGAGATAAATTCTATCAGATGTACAAAGAAGAGCTGGTACCATTCCTGCTGAAACTATTCCAAAAAACCGAGGAGGAAGCTTTCCTTCCTAATTCATTTTATGAGGCTGGCATAATCCTGATACCAAAACTTGGCCAAGACATACACAAAAAAGAAAACTTCAGGCCAGTATCCTTGATGAATATCAATGCAAAATCCTCAAAAAAAAAATACTGCCAAACTGAATCCAGCAGCATATCAAAAATCTTATCCACCACAATCAAGGAGGCTTTATCTGTGGGATGAAAGGTTGTTTCATATACATCAATCAATAAATGTGATTCATCACATAAACAGAACTAAGATGAAAAACACATCTCTCAATAAATGCAGAAAAACTTTCAATACAATCAACCCTCCTTTATGATAAAAATTCTCAAAAACTAAGTATTAAAGGAACATACTGCAAACCAATGAGAGTCATCTATGACAAAACCACAGCCAACATCATACTGAAAGGGAAAAAGCTGGAAGTAATCCCCTTGAAAACCAGCACCAGACAAGGATGCTCTCTCTCCCCACTCCTATTCTACATAGTATCGTAAGTCCTAGCCAAAGCAATCAGGCAAGAGAAAGAAATGAAGGGCATCCAAACAGGAACAGAGGAAGTCAAAGTATCCTTGCTTGAAGACCACATGATTCTATACCTAGAAAACACCATAGTCTTGGCCCAAAATTCCTTCAGCTGATAAAAATCAACAGTTTCCGGATACAAAATCAATGTACAAAAATCACTAGTATTCCTATACACCAATCACAGCCAAGCCGAAAACAAAATCAGAAAGGCAATCTCATTCATAATTGCCACCCCATTCAAAATTGCCCCAAAAAGAATAAAAAAACTGAGGAATACAGCTAACCAGGGAGGTGATAATTACAGAAAACTGCTGAAAGAAAACAGAAAAGACAGAAACAAATGGACAAACATTTCATGCACATAGATAAGAAGAATTAATATCATGGAAATGGCTATAATGCCCAAAGCAATCTGTAGACATGGTGCCACTCCTGTCAAACTACCAACAACATTGCTCACAAAACTAGATAAAACTATTTTAAATTTCATATGGAACCAAAAAAGAACCTGAATAGTTATGGCTATCCTAAGCAAAAAGAACAAAGCTGGAGGCATCACGCCACCTGACTTCAAACGATACTATAAGGCTACAATAACCAAAGCAGCATGGTAGTGGTACCAAAACAGGCACATGGATAAATGGTGCAGAATAGAGAGCTGAGATGTAAGACCATGTAACTATGACCATCTAATCTTCGACAAAGCTGACAAAAACAAGCAATGGGGAAAAGACTCCCTATTCAATAAATGATGCTGTGATAACTGGCTAGCCATGTGCAGAAAATGTTCATTGAAGCACTATTCACAATAGCAAAGACATGGAATCAACTTAAATGTCCATCAGTGGTAGACTGGATGAAGAAAATGTGGTACATATACACCATGAAGTACTATGCAGCCATAAAAATATGACATCATGTTTTTTGCAGGAACATGGATGGAGCTGGTGGCCATTAGCTTTAGCAAAGCGACAGAAGAACAGAAAACCAAATACAACACATTCTTACTTATAAGTAGACCCTAAATAATAAGAAAATATGAACACATAGAGGGGAACAGATACTCGGTCTATTGGAGTGTGCAGGGTGGGAGGAAGGAGAGACTCAGGAAAGATAACTAATGGCTACTCGTCTTAATACCTGGGCGAAAAAATAGTCTGTACAACAAATTCCCTCTTTGTTGAGTCCACCTATTTCACGGGAGTTTCCGTGGTTGGTAGCTCCCTTCTTAAAGCATTGAATAATATTCTATTGTTGGAATGTACTAAGGTATGTTATCCATTCACTTGATGAAGCACATTTTGGTTGCTTCCAGATTTCGGCAGTTATGTTGCCAAACATCTATCAACAGCAGCGTGCAGGTTTTTGCATGAACGTAAGTTTTCTACTCTTTTGGGTAAATAAATGCACAGAAGCATACTGCTGTACTCTAAGGTAGAAATATATTTAGTTTTCTAAGAAAGTGTTTTGTCTTCCAAAGTAGCTGTACATTTTGCATTCTCACCATCAGTGAATGAATGCTGCTATTCCTCCACATCCTTGCCAGTGTCTGACACTGTCTGTGTTTTGAATTTAGGCAATTATTATAGGTATGTAGCGATATTTCATTGTTTTAGTTTATAATCTAATGAAACATGATGTTGAAAAGATAGGATCATCTTTTCATATGTTAATTGTTCATATGTATGTCTTTTTGGTGAAGTGTTTGCTTATGTCTTCAGCCCATTCTTTAATCAGATTGTTTGTTGTTACACTGATGAGATTTAAGAATTCTTTGTATACTTTGGATAGAAGCCCTTTGCCAGTCATATTTCTTGCAACTACTTTCTCTAAGTGTATTACTTTCCTTCTCATTCTCTTGATAATGTGTTTCAAAGACTAGAAGTTTTAATTTTAATAAAGTTCATTTTCTCAATTATTTCTTTCATATCTTTCCTTTAGTGTTGTATCTAAAAAGTTATCAATATATTTATCATTTAAATTTCTCCATGTCATCTTCTAGAAGCTTTATATTTGCATTTTATATTTAGGTATAAGATCCCTTTTGAGTTAATTTTTTTGTGAAGTGTGTAAGGTCTGTATCTAGATTTATTTCTTTTTCTGCATGTGCATATCCAGCTGTTCCAGCAACCATTTGTTGAAAAGCCCATTTTTTTCTTCATTACATTGTCTTTGATCCTTGTCAAAAATAAGTCGATTATGTTTATGTAGATGTAGTCCTAAAATCTCTAATATTTTCCACTGATCTGTCAATTTTTTTGCCAATGTTACACTGTTTAATTACTGAAGGTTTATAATAAGCCTTTAAGTAAAATAATGTCAGTCCTCCCAATCTGATCTCCTGCTTCAATATTGCATTGCATTTCTGGTACTTTTGCTTGTATATTAACTTTAGAACCAGTTTATTGATATCCACAAAATAACTTGCTGGAATTTTTATTTAGATTGTTTTGAATCTAAAATTCAAATTGGGGAAAAAAAGTGACATGTTGGAACCATTGAGTCTTTCTAACATAAAATGCCTCTCTGTTTATTTAATTTTTCTCTAGTTTTAAAATGAGAGTTCTGTAAATGTTCTCATACAGACTTTGCACAATTTTTTAGATTTGTATTTAGGTACTTCATTTTCAGGGAGCAGGTATTTTTGAATGGTAATGTGTTTTTAATTTGAAATCCCTTTTGTTTATTGCTGTTATATAGGAAAGCAGGTGACTAATTTTTATTGTGGTAATAAAACACATAACATTACATCATTAAATGTATTGTCTTAATCATTTTTAGTATACAGTTCGGAAGTGTTAATCATCACATTGTTGCATAGCAGATCGCTACAGCTTTTTCATCTTACATAACTGAAACTCTATATACCCTAATACTAAATACTAACTCCTCTTACACCCTCCATCACCCACTTCCCACTTCTGACAACACCCTTTCCTCTGGCTGCCTCTTTGATCTTCATTGCTTTCAACACTTCATATGAATGAAATCATATAGCATTTGACTTTTTGTGGCTGGCTTATTTCACTTAGTATAATGTTCTGGAGGTTCACCCATATTGTATTATGTGACAGGATTTTTTTCTTTTTTAGGGCTGAATAATACAACATTGCACGTATACATCATGTTTTCTTCATCTATTCGTCTTTCGGTGAACATTTAGGTTGCTTCTACCTCTTGGCCACTGTGAATAATGATGAGATGAACATGAGTGTGCAAATATTTCTTTGAGATCCTACTTTAAATTCCTTTAAAATATGACTAGAAGTGGAATTTCCATATTACATGTTAATTCTCTAATTTTTTGAGGAAACTCCATACTGTTTTCTATAGTACTTGAATTAATTTAAATTTTCACCAACAGTGGGCAAGTGTTTCAATTGCTTCACATTTTAACACTTGTAAATTTCTGTAATTTTAATAGTGACTATTTCTGAAATGTGTTATTTTCTTAGTTTCTTTTGTGGATAGGTCTTTGTTAGTGTACAGAAACACTATTTATATTTTGTCTGTTAATTTTGCATCCTGAAACATTGCTGAAATTGTTTATTGTAACAGGTTTTTTTTGTGTATTTTTTAAGGTTTTTCTACATACTAAATTATGTCATCTGTACATAGATATAATTTTATATTTTCTTTTTCAATTTGGATGCTTTTTATTTTCCTTTTTACTTCTTTTTCTTCTTGGGAGATGACTGATAGTTGCAATGTTTATATAATGAATCGTGTGAATTTTGTGAAATGCTTTCTCTTTCTGTGACTATTGATATGATCATATGATTTTTTTCCTTTGGCCTTTTTATGTGATGAAATAAATAAATTCATTTTCAAGTGTTGAATATTCCTTGCATAACTGAGAAAAATTCCATTTGATTATGGTGTTCAGTTAATTACACATTATTAGATTTGATTTGCTAAAAATATTGTTGACAATTTTGCATCTATTTTTTTGGGAGATAGTAGTCTGTAGTTTCATTTTCATAGAATGCTTTATCTGATTTGGGTATTAGGGTGATCCTGTTCTCATAGAATGGGTTAAGAAGTACTCTCTCTGCTTCTGTCTGCTGGACAAGACTGCAGAGAATTAGTACAATTTTTTCCTTAAATGTTTCCTGGAATGCACCTGTAAATCCATCTGAGTCTGTGAATCCATCTTTCTGTTTTGAGGGCCCTTAATTATTGATTCTATTTCATTAGTAGATATGGGCAATCCAGAGTGTCTACTTCTTCTTGTGTGACTTTTGGTAGATTGTATCTTTCACGGAATTGGTAGATGTCATCTAAGTTATCAATGTGTTGACACATTAGAGCTATTTCAAATATTCTTTAATACTGTTTTAATGTCCATGAGATCTGCATAATGCTCCCTTTTTCATTTATCATATTGGTAATGACTGTGTTCTCTTTTTTCTTAGTTAGCCTGGCTAGAGGTTTATTTTTTTATCGATCTTAATGAACCAGACTTTAGTGTCATTGATTTTCTCTATTGATTTCTTATCTTCATTTTTACTGAGTTCTGATCTACATTTTGTTATGTCTTTAATTCTGCTTACTTTAGATATAATTTGTTCTTTTTCTTTCTAGTTTCCTAAGATGTAAGTTAGGTTCTTAATTTTATATCATTCTTCTTTTCTAAAATATACACATAATTCTACAAACTCCCTCTAAGTATGTTTTTCTTGTTTTCCACAAATTTAGATAAGTTGTGTTTTCAGTTTAATTTAATTCAAAATGGTTTTTAATTTGTCCTGAGATTTCTTCTTTGACTTATGTGTTATTAAGAAGTGTGTTGCTTGATCTCTAAACATTTTGGAATTTTCGAACTACCAGTGTTATTAATTTTTAGTTTAATTCCATTCTGAATTATTTATATTGTTTTAATTTGGTGAAGGTGTTCTTACTGCCCAGAATCTGTCTATTTTAATGATTATTCAATGTGAGCTTCAGAATAATATGCATTCTACTGTGTTAGATAAAGCAGTCTATAGATAACAAGTATATTGAGTTGGTTTATTACACTGTTGAATTCAGATGTTACTGGAAGTTTGACATTACACGTTTTGCAGTTGTCTTATGGAAATTTTGTTCTATTTTTCTTCTTTGCTTTTCAATTTTGGAAGTTACTACTGACATATCTTCAAGTTCAGAGATTCCTTCCTCAGTCATGTCCAGTGTACTAGTGCCCATCAAGGGCTTTGTTTCTGTGCGGCTTTTTTTTTTAAATCTCTAGCCATTTAAAAAAATTCTTATAGAGTTTCCATTCCTCTGTTTGCACTATTTATCTGTTATCACATGTTGTCTACTTTGTACATTAGAGTCCTTATGAATCACAGTATTTTTTAATTAATGGTCTGGAAAGTCCAGTATCCCTGCCGTATTTGAGATTGGTTCTGAATCTTGTTCTTTCTTCAAACTGTGTTTTAATTTTTTTAGTGTCCCTGGCAATTTTTTTTTTTTTATTTTTTGGATATCCTGACATGAAGCAGTGGGCACAGGGAACTGCAGTAAACAGGTCTTTAGGGATGTTGGTGGTGAGGTGGGAGAAGGCGCTGTTTGTGGTACTATGACTAAGTTGCAGGTTTTTAGTGAGCCTATGCTCCCGGACGGTAAACTTCATTAGTGCTTTTCAGTTCTCCTCCCACTCAAAAATAGGATCAGATGGCTGAGGTGAAGGGAAAAGCTAGAGTTGTGTATTTCCCTTCTCTCATTTGAAAGGCTAGAACAGGCTGAATTTGACTATTTCCTTTTATCCATGTGAAAGCAAGAGAGGACTGGATTTGCTTTCTGTAATTCCTCAGGCCAGTTGGGATCTGATAAAATCCCAAAGGTTAGGCTCTGTTCAACGTGTGATTTCCCTCAACGGAAATATTTTCTGTTGAGGGAAAGCCTTGTTAAGAAGAATAGAATGCTCTCGGTATTTAAAAATGAGTACTTTTCTCTTTACCATGCTGGAAACACCAGGGAACTTCCTTGCATCTTCACTGTGAAATCTGATGGAGAGCTCTAAGAAGTAAAGCTCACAAAAGTGTCAGGGCCCTCCTATTACTGGGTTCCCATAGAGTTTTTAACTGTCCAACTTTTCTAATCTAAGGCTACAGCAATTCATCAATTACAGTTCAGTGTTTCCTACCATGTCAGTGCTTCCCAAGGATGTTGCTCATGGGTTTCTGTTGTGGTAAGTTGTCATTGTTGGCATCCACCTGTCTGTCTCTCCAGTTTGGGGTTTAGTGGTTTGCCCTGGGACCTAATTTCGGTGATGAATCTAGGAAGAGTTGCTGCTTTTACAGTTTGTTCAGTTTTTTACTTATTGTTAGAACAAAGACTTTCAAATTTCCCACATGCTAAACTGAAAACTAGAAGTCCATACTGTTATTTGAAATGAAAAAAATTCATATTCAAGTAGGAGAGTTAAACTTTGAAAGCAATCCTGAATTCAATTCTACATTATACCACTGGCTTTTCTCATTTCAGACTAGAACCTTTTTCATTAATTTTTTTATTTTACTGGTTTTCTTTCTTTCTTTCTTTTTCTTTCTTTCTTTCTTTCCTTTCTTTCTTTCTTGTTCTCTCTCTCTCTCTCTCTCTCTCTCTCTCTCTCTCTCTCTCTCTCTTTCTTTCTTTTTTAAGTCTCCATAGAGACTGTCCAAAATGGCCAGTGCTGACTCTATTGCAAGTCATCACGGTTGGGTATTGGGAAAAGTTTTCAATTAGCAATAATCGCGCCAAGGATAAACCTCATTGGCTATGATACTGCCACTGCCCAAAGCTTGGTTTTCTTTTCTGTTTCCATGATTTCCACAAGGCACCTTGTCTTCGCTGGGTTCTATTACCTGTTGTTGCCTCTTTACTTCTTGAGCGAACAGGGTAGACTCCGGTAGCCTGCTTAAATATTACTTTATCCAATCTTTGAGCCAGTTTAGATATTGATGCATCTTGCTCTCTCTACCATTATGAAGATACGTGAAATTGCTGTGAGCTTGCTGAAAATTTCAGCTTAAAATAATTTTTCTTCAGCAATAGCCTGCTTTTCTGGGTTAGAACGAACAGCATACATCTTTGAAATTAAAGTACTTGACATGCAAACCTTATAGTGTTTGGGTAAAGCTCTCTAACTCATCTTCATTGTGTCTACATGACAGGCTTTTACCTTGAAAAGATGTCCACAAACTTATACATTCATTTTGCTCTGCTTGTTCACAAAAAATTAAGCAAAGTCTTGGTATCAAGTTTCTTTCTTTATATGTAAGTACATATCTCAAGAAGAGGTCCCTAAGGAGGGCATTACCTCATTTCTCACCAGATCTCCTTTAAACTAGAATCTCTCTCTCTCTCTCTCTCTCTCTCCACCCCCCCGTCTTCCTCCCCCTTTCTAGTTAATGATACTATTATTCTACTTTGCTTTGCAAGTCATAGCCTATTATCAAACAACAACAACAGAAGGGACTGCTCTTTCCTACCTTGTTTAGGCGTCTCCTACAGGACCTCTGAATGATTTGCTTGTACTTGTTTATATGCTTTTCTCTCTCACTAAATTTTGAATTATAGAGAGAACAGCAATTACCACTTTCTTTTCATTTTTATTTTAATGGTCTCTGGCATACTATTGTTGAACGAAGGACTTGAGTAACAGTTCTGTGACTTTGAGCAGAATATTTTACCATTATCAACCGTCAATACTTTATTGTAAACTAAGGACAAAAATGCCTCCCTGGCTTATCTTATGGAGTTTAATGATTAAATAAAACAAATCATGGGAAGATACTGTGAACTATAAAATATCACACGGATGTCAGTGGAATAAGAATAAAGGAAGCATGTATGTATATTAAAATTATCTATCTTCTTATTTCCCCTTTCTTTGCCAGGAAGACATATAACTAAGCTGTTCAAAATAGAAATGAATATTAAAAATGTAACTAGGAAGATTAAGTGATAAAACAAAATTAAGTTACATACCAAATAGTAGGTAGATATATTATGGTTCCATTATTTTAAATTATATGCATTTAGAAGAAGGTATAGAAAGACGTTCAAGTCATTATACTTTCAGAAGAGGTTTACATTCTTTTTTACATTTTTGTATTGTTTTGTTTATTTTTATTTATTTATTTTTTTTGACACGGAGTTTCACTCTTGTTACCCAGGCTGAGTGCAATGGCGCGATCTTGGCTCACCGCAACCTCCGCCTCCTGGGTTCAGGCAATTCTCCTGCCTCAGCCTCCTGAGTAGCTGGGATTACAGGCACACGCCACCATGCCCAGCTAAATTTTGTATTTTTAGTAGAAACGGGGGTTTCACCTTGTTGACCAGGATGGTCTAGATCTCTTGACCTCATGATCCACCCGCCTCGGCCTCCCAAAGTGCTGGGATTATAGGTGTGAGCCACTGTGCCTGGCCTGTTTATATTTTGACAGTGAGCATTTATAATTTTTACAGATACAGAAGAGCAAGTTTCAAAACAAAGAAAAGTGAAGGAGAAGTTAGGCCTGCTTTGATGCTTTCCTTTGCCACTTCTCATCTAGTCATCTAAAATCTGCATTGTACTTAATCCCAATATATTATAAAATACTCTTGTAAAAATGGATACATAGTTGCCAAATGCAATACACTGTTAACCTCTTTCAATTTACCAGACAACCCTGGGCTATTTAACTACTCTTTCTCCAAATCCTTTTTCTCCTTTGGTCTCGGGGGTATGTAATTTCCGTTGTATGCTTTTGCTAGTCCATATGATAATTAACTGCCTTCTCTTTAGCGGACGTTTCATCCTTGTGCCGTTAAAGTATAATTTTCTTTCTTTTTTTTTTGTTTTGTTGTGAGAACATTTAAAATTTATTAGCAATTTTGAAATATACAATACATTATTATTAACTATGGTCACCATACTGTACAGTAGATGTTGAAAATTTATTCCTCCTGTTGAACTGAAAGTTTGTATATCCTTTGGTTAGCATCTCCCCACTTTTGTTTTGAAACAGAGTTGCTCTGTCACCCAGGCTGGAGTGCAGTGGCACGATCTCAGTTTACTATAATGTCCACCTTCTGGGTTCAATTGATTCTCATGCCTCAGCCTCCTGAATAGCTAGGTTTACAGGCATGTGCCACTACACCTGGTTAATTTTTTAAATTATTTTTAGCAGATATGGGGTTTTGCCATGTTGGCCAGGCTGGTCTCAAACTCCTAATCTCGTGATCTGTCCATAAAAGGATAAAACTGTAACTCTTATACAGATTTAAATTAACGCATGTTAATGAGCTGCTCATTTATTGTGGTTACCAGACAATGTTATAACTGGTATAAAGGGGACTGTATAAGCAGGCACATTTATAGATAAGGAAAATTGAAAGAAATATGTAAAAGGTGGCAAAACTGTCTTAATACAAGATGGAAGGTAAGTGTGTTCAACCTCTACTATGAAAGACAGAATTTACAAGTCTGTTAGCTATCTACAACTTTCAGAGTTGAAAATTAGCTCAGTAAATAAGAAGATAGAATTAAGTTGCTTGGAAGATTTTCCTGTATGGGGCAATGCACAGTTTTCTATTGAAAAGTGTGCCCCGCTCCCCCTCACCACAGTCTCCATTCAAATAGCATTGTTTCCCTAAATTTTGATCTTTCCTTCTTTCACTTTACTTACACCCTCTGCTTATTCATGCTTAATTTAGATATGTTGATAAATTGCCCAGATTTTTTTCAGAAGCACATAGGAAGTGGTTTGGTAATCATTCAATTTCTTATGTTAATTTTAATTACAATAATAAGACCTTACAGTTGCATAGCAATTTGAGCATTTTCATATTCTATCACATCCTTACCTCATTTAGTCCTCACATAAACCTATAATCTATAAGAAGTTAGCATTCTGCGAGTTAGAAAACCCATTTTACAGACTAATGTTTTGCTCAAAATATTAACTGACTTATCCATGATATTAGTTAGTAGTATGCTGAGGTTATCTTACTTTTTGTATCTTTTGTTTTCTAATATTCCGGGAAATGAACATTAAGTGGGATTGGGCTGTAGGTATTTAAAGAAATCTGTTATAAATCAACTAATATAGTTGACAGCTATTGTTGAGAGCTGCTTCTCATAAAGTCTTGAGAATTGAGGAGTCAGTGGAAGATTCATAACAACATATTTCACTGAACTGAACCCAGTTCAGTGTTTCAGTGAACTATTTCATAACAATCCATTGATTTATAATAGTTCTCTGTAGTATTAAACACTGATACCAACAGAGACTATAATTCAAAGAACAACAGTACAGCTATTTCATTAGGAAACTTGAATAAATGAAAGAAGCCAAGCACAGAAAGACTAATGTCATATAATCTCACTTACATGTGGAATTTTAAAAAGTTGACCTCATAGAAACAGAGTATAATGGTGGGGTGGGAGTATGGTGTTGGAGAGATGCTGGGGAAAGAATGCGGAACTTCAGTTAGGAGACTGCGTTCAGAAGATACAATGTACAACATGATGGCGATTGTTAGTAGCAATGTATTGTAGTCTTGGAAATTGCTAAGAAGTAAGTTTTAAATGTGCTCACCACACACACATGTACACACACACACACACATGCAAAGTATATAAGATAATGTACATGTAAATAAGCTCAATTTAGCATTCCAGAATATGTGCATATTTCAAAATCACATGTTGTATGTTAAAAACAAATGCTTGGTGACCAAGAGAAGAATCAGCCCTCGGGTAAAAAGCTTTCTCAGTAAGGCAAGTTTACTTCTACAGAAAGGTGTGCCTTGTGGATGGAGAAATGCTGAGAGCACAGTGGACAAGCGAGGGGAAGGAGGTCTTATCCTACAGCAGTCCCTACTTCTGTGTCTTTATTGGCTACAGTTGGACTACACAGTCTAAGCTAATTCTGACTATTTTAAAGAGAGCCGGGGTATGAGCTGGAGTGGCCAGGTGAGCAGTTTCCACAGGTAGGACAGTTACAGAGCAGGTGACTAAGGACAGAACAAGTGATAGAGGCTAGGAGGGAGTTGTTACCGAAACTAGGAAAAAGGAGATGTAAAGAATGAGGAAGTTAAACTTTAAAAAGGAGAACAAAGAACAGGGAAGCTGAACATACTGACATATTGGTTCTTTGAAAAGTTACTCAGAACTCATTGTACTTAACGATTTTCCTCCTTGAATTTTAAAGGAGCTTAACAGGCTAAACCTTTGAAGAGGAATTTACTGTATCCTACACTGTTCATGGTAAATATATGCAATTTTTATTTTTCAATGGAAAATAATTAAATATTATAAAAAGAGGACATACTCTGTAGTTGAGAAAAAGATAGTATTATTCTGCATCTGTGATTTACAGAAGCACAGTGGAAATGTGTCTGTATTTTACAAAACATTGCAAAGCCATTCGCATATCAAAATCAAACTACCTAATTATCTTGTATCATTTGTATTCTTCATACCTGTTAATATAGTGGGCTTTGGATGGTAGCCATTAGCCCTACCCATTGATTTATTTAAACAGTATTTAAGCAAGAAGAATCATTGCCAGAAAATAAACCTTTCATACATACAGTTTGCAAAAAAGTAATATTCGTTTTCTATCTCTAAATAACCACTACAAGGGGATATGTGTGTTCTGCTTCATCATTTCAATGCTTTAGCATATTAATCTCGAAAACCCTATTATTGCCTTTTATTGCAAATTAGAGGAAGCTTTAAAATAATACCTGATCTGTTTAGTTGCTATTAGAAAGTATGTTGTACGCACATATGCTTATTTGTTTTATTCTTTGACAATTCAAACATAATCTGTATTCAATATTTAAGACAATAATAACATTTCTTTCCCATTTTTTAGGCATGTAAAGCTGTAATCTTCTATCTTTTCTAAGGTGATGGTATCAGAATGCAGTACCCTCCTTCTGCAAAGTCATGGTATCCTAAAACTTCATGAATACACTTTAGAAAAATGCTGCAGTTCTCAGCAGCTGCTTGCCTTGTATTCTAAAATGTAATAGTAAGCTGGCTGTTCACCTCAGGCCAAAGTTGTCATTTGTACTTTCTGGGCCACCACATTTCCTCTGGCAAGAGACCTGTCTTCTGTGTACTAGGGACTTCTGTTAATGCCAGTGTGTGCAATTACTCTATAATGAATTGGATTTTTGTCACCTATTTGGGGGTTAAATGCATGATATGCCTAGTCAGTTTTTTCTTCATCATTATGTTATACCAAATCTGAACTAAAAAGCCGCCACACTGTAATGTGTGAGGCCCAATTATTCAGACCTCAAACAGTAATTCTATATAGATGAGATACTGATAAGAAAATGTAAAGTTCAGGGAATTTTCAGGCCAGCTTACAAGATAATAAATTCCAGGTAATTCAAGATCAATAAGAGATAAATATTTATATTAATAGTATTGGGCAACAAAGATGTTTCACCTTGATTTATACCACTAAAATGTGCCTTTGGACTGGAAGATTGTACAATGGCTAGGTTGGGTTAGGTGAAGCACCATGCATTTGGTAAAGTATGCTCATCAGTGCCCTCATTCTGAATTGCTTGTAACACTGTCACTCTGGGGACAAGCAAATGGAAGCACAGGCAGGCAAGCAATGGCTAAAAACCAGGATGGCCACGTCAAACTCTCTCTCCATCACAGCAAAGGGGAAGGAAGTGGTTTCAGTAAGGAGTTCTAATGAAGATACATTTATTTAGTGTAAAATGTGAATTTTGAACTAGATGAACATAAACTCCTGTTCAACTTTGTGAATCTATATTTCTATGATTACCTTATTTATTAAAAGTAAATTGTGGTGGATCATAATTAATAAAGAGCCATCTGTTACACAAAACCCTCCTTTTCAATTGGGCTGGGTGAGTTGCCTGAGACATTTATTTTAGGGGAGATGGGAAATGTGGAAGAAACTGAAAACTGCTCTATCCCCTCTCCAGGCACAGTTTCTCAAACTTACCTACAAATAAAAAATAGAAAACCTGATTTTATTCAGTGCTAAACTAGGGTTTTGGTATAAAATTGAGTGACCAGTATTGCTAAAGTCTGAATAAAGTAAGAGACCTACTAATTGTTTGCTTTATATATTTAACAATCAAATTACCAGGAAGTAATTTTTCTGGAGGAAATTAAAATCTAATTCTATTTGGTATTACTAAGAGGTTGCTGATACAGGCCAATCACTGTTTTAGTATTTTACAAAAATTACTTAATCTTCATAACAATCTGATAGAATAGACATAATTATTATTCCCATTTTATAAAGGAGGACAGTTTTGCCCAGAAAGATAACATTAGCAAGATCACACAATTAGAAATGAGAGTAGCCAGGTATTACAAGCAGATGCATTGCTTAAATATTAACTCCCTCCTTCTGACAGATGATCTGATACTTCTGGGATGGCCTAGCATCTGGTGGACCAGGCATATCAATTCAGCAAGTGCAGTTTTCTGCCTAGATATTGCCTGTAGCATAGAAGAGAAGACAAACCTGCCTGGACGCTTTCTCCTAGAATCAGTAGCAGTTTCTTATCCACAAAAAAAGAGAGAGACTATTCATTCCTGACCACAGAGATGAGAAAATGTGCATCATCCTGTTACTAACAGTAAAAGATAACGCGATATCCAGAAACGTGAGAAAAACAACTTTGAGCATCTTCTGCCATGTACATTTCACAGCCATTAGTCTGAAACTCTTTAAACTACTTGTGTATTGCCATCACCCCTCCAATCCCAGTTCCTCCACCTTAGTGGAAACTGCACAGTCCATACTCACGGCGTAAAAATCAAACCTTAATAGCAGGTGGAAATGTAGATTCCAAATTTGCCCATCAACTTGCCAGAGCTACTAAATAGTGTATGACTCACACTGAGATACACATCTTGGGCACTGCTGTATTTGTTCTAATCTTGACTCTATCAACTTTCTCTTTTTCTGGACTGGCCTAAAATGCCTGTCATCTGAATTATATTTTTAGGTTCAATGGCAAAGTTTTATTCTGCTAAAAAATGCTTATTGAGAGCCCATGGCTTGTGTAAAACAATGTTTAATGAATAGGTATATAAAGATAAATGACTACATTTAGGCTGTCAGTGAATTTATAGTACAAGGTCTCATCTCCATTCTACCACTGTTACACACATTCATTATCTGGCAACAATAACAACAGCAGCCACAACACAATAGTAACCCTTAAGTACATATTGAGTGTTTACTATGAGCTAGATCTTATTATAAATATTTTGCAAAGTTTATCTTGATACATTTTCATAATAAATAAATAGTTTGTATTACCCTGATTTTATAAATGAGGCATTGGAGAGATGTGGCTATAAGTAAGTTAAATAAATTTAAATAAATAAAATTTAAATAATAAATGGGGAAACTCGGGAACAGAAAAATTAGATAATTTGGCCAAGATAACCAACCCAGACTCTTAAACACTAAGGAAAATAATAGCGTGGCCAGGGAGAGGAGCATCTTTTCATAATCTTAGAATCACCTAGAAACCAAGATTCTGTTTTTAAATCTGAGAAGTCTCACTTTGGAAATTATAAGAGACTGGTATACAGGGGTAGAGATACAGCATAACCGTGTCTTAGCTAGGTAAAGGAGTTAGTTGAGATTTAAGTATCAGGACAGGAATAAATTGCAGGGTGCACTGAAGACTTGTCTGTGCAGGCAAGGGGAATGCACACATAGCTAGTTTTTTGGACAGTCCAAGGCATCTTAGGGTCAATCCACAAAGATTTCTTTTCTATACACACCTAACATTTTAGCTTATTTGTAATGCCAATTTTTAATGATTCTTCTACTGCTTCTCAGGATGACTTTTTCAAGTTTAGAAAATAAAATAAATCACCATTCACAGTGAACAGCCCTATAAAATCCACTCTTTGAGTTCACATTTTCCTCTGACTGTTCATGCTGACCTTAGGATACTCTTATCAGACTAGTTTGAGTTTGATGGTTGGGTCCACAAATGTACCAGGAAGTCAGTTCTTGCACATTGCATACATCTTCAAAGAAAATGTTCCGCTCTGCTGAGCACTGTTGTTTTTGGTGTGTTTATCTTCTTCAGCAGGAAACAGGTGAGTTTGCATTTACCACTAGGTCAAGAATTTTGAGATAAACAGCACCATAGCTTCGATCTCCACTCTCTTCTGGTGGCAGACTGAGCAACTGGCTAACCCCTATCTGTACCCACTTCCTCACCCTGTGTATTTCTAACAATCATGAAAGCCTTATTTTATAGAGGTTCATGTGCCGTGCTTTGTACAACACGTGGTAAATCGTTTTTTGTTCAATCTTTACTCAACTTATTAGCTTTGAGTAGATCGAAAGCAACATGTTGATCATGTAGAAATAGTCATGTGATTTATTCATAAATCAATGAGTCATGTTCACCTACTGAATCATTTTTTTTTAGGATATTTCATTAAATTCTAGTACAAGTGGTTCTCATTTTTCCACTGTTTTTAATCAGGTAAAAATCCAATGTCTTTTAAGAAACACATAAAAAAAAGTATATACATTTAGTTACCATTTTATGTCACCTGAGACTTGGAATTTTTACATTTCCCAGTATTCATTGTATATATCATCATGGAATCATAGCAAACTATTAAACTAAGCTTTTTGTTAGTTAAGATAGTGTTCTAGAGTTCAGGGCAAATATAATTCTAGGTTTGAAATCACAGTGATGCTGAAGACAGTATTCTTTCTCCTTGAACTTCATCTGAAAATAGATTGCTTCAGGGGGTTTGAAAAATAAAATATGAAAAAAATGTGTCAATTTCCACAAGATAAGCAAGGATAGTAAATGCAGCCTGATTTGAGTGATAAATCTCTTTTTGTACTCACCGAAATGTATCTAGCTTATTAGGATTCTTAAGAGTTTCTTCTGGTCATTTCCTAAATCTACTTCTTATAATGTATGAATTGAGAATGCTGAAATCTCCAAATAGATCATTAAAAAACATACATTGAAAATAAATAGCCCTAAAATATTTGGATCAAAACTTAAATCTCTCATAGTAAATTAAATTATTCCTTTGATCTCAATATTGCTTTGGTAATTTAATCTCACACAACAGAAGTTGATTGTGGAAATACATGGGCATTGGAACAATATGTAAAAAGCAGCAAAACTATAAATTAATCCACCCTCATATTCGCAAGTCTGTAGAAACAGACTTGGAGTTCATTAAATCACAAAAATGAACTCAGATTGAATCAGAGACAAATATTATGTTCCAAAAATAATACCATGATACACAGGAAAATACAGATAGAAACTCTGTCAGAAACAAACTTTAACTTTTCGTTATTTACGGTATTCCCTGTGAACTAAAACTCAAAGATGTCGTGTTTCTAAACCTTCCCCATCCCTCCAGATACTAATCTTCAGGACTGGGAAGAAGAAATGATAATTCCCAGAAACTGGGAATTTCTGCAACCATGCTATTCTAAAAATACATCCAAGATTCCTCATATTCTTAAAAATTATTATGAATATCTTTTTAAAATGTCAAATAAGCACACAATTTTGAGTAGAGTGGTATTTACGATGACGTATAGTATAGAGTGAATACTTAAATACTGGAAGTCACCAGCGACCCTTACTGGGGAGTATTTGGATAATGTAACGTTAGGATCACCTAAGCAAGTTAAATGGCACTACACAATATCACGTGTTTAAACTCCCATTTTACGGTATTATTTTGTTTCCTAAAATTGCTATTTTTGGTCAACTTATGTGCAAGATTTACTCGTTAGCTGAAGATGGGACCATAAACCTCTGCTTATAACATGGGAAGAGCTACAAGACTCACTGTGAAAGTTGTGATCATTTCTCTCCTGCCTGCTCACGAAAATGGTCACTGTAAACTTGGACCTTGCATGTCAACTTTGCTTCCTCCAAACCAGTTAAGTCTCTATGTTAATATTTAATCTTGAATGCTTGCAGAATAATCATTTTCCTGACTTTTCAACTAATTTTTTGTTGACATAAAAAATTGAGAAAAAAATATAAATTTCTGAAAAAATAGCATGAAAATCTACATGGAGAAATTAAAAGATAAATATATTTTTAAAAGGTCTAACTGCGATGTTAAGATTGATCAGATTATGGGTTTTTATTTAATATTATTTGGTAATATATCAACTTTGCAATAGTAAAGGCTTGCTCTTACTGAAGTACTCTTAAAAATTGTAAAGAAATACTATAAGGCTATTTACTGAGATAGTAAACTATAAATATCAATATATGCTGTATGAAATGAGGTTCAGGCAAAATTTAAGTGAGTGATTACATTACCTCAAACGTAGCTCGACCTTTCTAACATTAAAGATCTCCCAGCCAATCAGTCCTGTGGCTGTGTCCTTTTATCCTTCAAGAATTGCCTTAAAGGATGAGAGGAAGCCTGTATTTACTGCCTCAACCTGTAGTGATTTCTATCCTAAATCTTATATCCTTTTGGGACTCATCTTTAGCCATTTTTTTAACAACCTCAGAAAGTCCACTTTTTCAGATGCTTTTACTAACCAATAACCTACCAATAACCTACCAATAACCATATTGCAAAATGGCAGGGACCGACATTAAACTCCTGCCATGTTTTGCAGCATGTACTGCAATCCCCAAATGTAGAAGTAAAGTAAAAACTCAGTAAGAGTCACAGAGTCAGATTGTCTAACAAAATAGACTATAGTTTTCCCTGTAATTTTCAGCCTTTTTCATGATTTCATATAATTTTGACCAAGGGCTCTACTTACTGAATTAAACAGCATCTCAATTTAATTGGCTGCCCCTCAGATGACCTCTTTCTTGGTCTCCTCCTTTGTCCTGTTCTAATATGAAATTCCTGCCAATATTTTCTTGAACATGCTCTTTTTTTCCCTTAAAATTTGTATGCTTCCACTTCAAATTGGAGACCTCAAAAAAAGTTTTTCTTTCTTCATTATATTTTTAAGAATTGCAAAGTACCTAGACTGACTCTATATTAAAGTAAAATATAAATTTTATATTATAGAGCCATACCAAAATGACAGTCATTTAGTTGTTTTGAAGCTCTGACAGCTCACAAGGCATTGATTCTTACTGTATCTCAAGAGTTACATAGGCTTCCCTTTTTATATATGATTGACTGTGGGGCTGAATATTGAATAAAATAGCTGCTACAGCTGTTTAAAATAGGTAAAATCAAAGGTTTTTACTCTCTGTGGCATGTTACGTGTTAGACCTGAATTTTCACTGGAAGGTAGTATGTCCTTGAAGAGAAATCCTAGCCCTGGGTTAAAAAGTGGGAAGCAACACCAATGGATCTATAGCACATTTCTAGCCATAGCAATTCTCTCCTTTTCTTGGAATCAGGACGTAACTAAGTTGTCAATTTATGTTGTCTAAACTAATGTATCATTCTCTCTCAAACACATACTCACTTAAAAAATACCCAAGGACATAATGACCAGGGTTTTTTCCACCCATTATGTAAATGTAGACATAATTTTTATACGGAGAACTAGAAGATCACCTTTGTGTGTGTGTGTGTGTGTGTGTGTGTGTGTGTGTGTGTGTGTGTGAGAGAGAGAGAGAGAGAGAGAGAGAGAGAGACCTTGGAGCAAAACCTCAAGATAATGTTTCTCTAACAGCACTATAAAACAGCTATATACCTGACCTACGCACAATAGAGGTCCTTCACTGCATCCTTTACCCAGCTGTATACTCTCACCTAGGTTTTTAAAACTTTCCTGAAATTTATCAGCTATAATTATATTTACACTGTTTATCTCACATTGTTGTTGGAATCAGATAATCCAATAAGCAGGGAAGTGCTTTATGAATAATATTATCCAAATGTATTATAACAAAGGAGCTCTTAAATGCCACATTTTCCAAAAGAACAGAAAAATTAAAAACCTTTTAAAACACAGAAAATATACTATGTCATATAAAAACTCCACGGACATGTAGGAAATGTGATTTTCTCTAAGAACAAAACAAAGGTAAACTAAGCAAACTTAAAAAAACAGGCTCAGATCCACAAAATCTCAATGAAATCATCCTCTGAACCCTGCTATATTTTCCGTCTGTCATCTTGGACTACCCAAGTCTCCAACCAGACACCAGGCTCTGTTTCACAGCAGAGCCAAGTTCTGCAGTTAGGATGTTTGCTCCAAACATAGCTGGATTAAGGAAGTGTCACAACATAGCAGATTATTTTAGAACCTTTCCTCTTTACACATAGTATGAGATTACCCTAGGCTGGGTGCCGTGGCTTATGCCTGTAATCCCAGCAGTTTGGGAGGCTGACGCAGGTGGATTACTTGACGTTAGGAGTTAGAGACCAGCCTGGCCAACAAGGCAAAATTTCATCTCTACTAAAAATTAAAAAAAAAAAAGAAAAAGAAAATAAATTAGTCAGTGTGGTGGTGGAAGCCTGTAATCCCAGCTACTCAGGAGGCTAAGGCACAACAATCACTTGAACCCAGGAGGCAGAGGTTGCAGTAAGCTGAAATCATGCCACTGCACTCAAGTCTGGGTGACAGGTGAGATTCTGTCTCAAAATAAAAGAAAAAAAATCTGCATATAGCTAACTAGTTTCCCAGCACCATTTATTAAACAGGGAATCCTTTTTCCATTGTTGGTTTTTGTCAGGTTTGTGGAAGATCAGGTGGCTGTAGCTGTGCTGTCTTATTTCCAAGATCTCTATTCTGCTCCATTGGTTTATGTGTCTGTTTTGGTATCAGTACCATGCTGTTTTGTTTACTGTCAACTTGTAGTATAGTTTGAGGTCATGTGGCATGAGACCTCCAGCTTTGTTCTTTTTGTTTAGGATTGTCTTAGTTATAGGGACACTTTTTTTTCATATGAATTTTAAAGTAGTTTTTACTAATTAGTAATTTTACTAATTCTGTGAATAATGTCAGTGGTAGTTTAATGGGAATAGCATAAAATCTATTAATTACTTTGAGCAGTATGGCCATTTTCACTATATTGATTTTTTCCTATCCATGGGCATAGAATATTTTTCTATTTGTTTGTGTCCTTTCTTATTTCCTTGAGCAGTGCTTTATAGCTCTCCTTGAAGAGGTCCTTCACATCCCTTGTTAGCTGTATTATTAGGTATTTTAGTCTTTTAATAGCAATTGTGAATGGGAGTTCATTCATAATTTGGCTCTCTGCTTGTCTACTATTGGCATATAGGAATGCTTGCGATTTTTTACACACTGATTTTGTAGCCTGAGACTTTGCTCAAGTTGCTTATCACCTTGAGGATCTTTTGTGCTAAGTAGATGGGGCTTTCTAGATATAGGATCATGTTGTCTGCGAACAGACACAATTTGACTTTCTCTCTTCATATTTGAATACCCTTTATTTCTTTCTCTTGCCTTATTGCTCTGGCCAGAACTTCCAATACTCTGTTGAATAGGAATGGTGAGAGAGGGCATCTTTGTCTTGTGCTGGTTTTCAAAGGGAATGCTTCCAACCTTTGTCCATTCATTGTGATATTGTCTGTGAGTTTGTTATAAATGGCTCTTATTATTTTGAGATATATTCCATCAATACATAGTTTTTTGAGAGTTTTTAAAATAAAGGGAACTGAATTTTGTCAAAGGCCTTTTCTGCATCTATTGAGATAATCATGTGGCTTTTGTCATTAGTTCTGTTTATGTGATGAATTATGTTTATTGACGAATCATGTTTTTATTGATTTATCTATGTTAAATCAGTCTTGACTCTCAGGGATGAAGCCAAGTTGAGAAAAAAAAGATTGCCCCTCTAATTCATGGAAATTCAAACAGAAAATAAGAAAAATAGAGCTTAGTAGTCAATAATTTGAACTCCTTCTCTTGGCAGCATCCCCTGGTCTGCATTGTAATAATTATTTAAAAGCAGTGATTCTGAGACATCTTTAAACTGCAAATACTCTCAGAAATTCTCAGATGATCTGAAACATCTATAAGTTCTCAAAACAAACAGAAAAATATTATTGTATTCTTTAAACAGAGTCTATATCTTTGATATAAACCATTGACTATATCCCAGGGATACTTTAAGAAAGAAAAGACCCAAGAACATTTTGGGGTAAGAGCTGAACAACTAGAAGTTTGAGGAAATTGATTTATTTAGTGGAAATGATTTTTGTTTACTGATAACATGACAAAGCTTAGAAATTCTGATATTTTTATTATCTAGGAATTGAACCCCATATACTAAATTGGAGAAACACACACATGCAATAGAAAGCCTCAGTTTTCTTTGAGAAA
This sequence comes from Leontopithecus rosalia, assembly GCA_028533165.1. Lineage (NCBI taxonomy): Eukaryota > Metazoa > Chordata > Mammalia > Primates > Cebidae > Leontopithecus > Leontopithecus rosalia. Next base: position 2,470,434 of record CM052657.1, on the reverse strand, counting down.
CCTATGAGATGTAATGTCTTAGAATCCTAGTTTAACACAAATGCCATTAAAACTTTTGTAATATTTTGAAACTCAAATTTTAAAAAAGATTAAATTCTGAAGACAAGTAAAATTTTTCTGTATCCTAATAATTAACTTGATATAAATGAAAAAATGCAATTTAAAAACGTATATACTAGTATAATTTTTTTAATTATACTTTAAGTTCTGGAGTACATGTGCAGATCTTACAGGATTGTTGCTTAGGTACACACATCCCACTGTGGTTTGCTGCCTGCAACATCCCTGTCACCCACATCAGGCATTTCTCCCAATGTTATCCCTCCCCAATGTCCCCACTCCCCACCATCCATCCCTTAACCCTCAACCCTCAACATACCCCAGTGTGTGATGTTCCCTCTCTGTATTCATGTGTTCTCACTGTTCAATACCCACCTGAGTGAGAACATGCAATGTTTGGTTTTCTGCTCTTGTGTCAGTTTGATGAGAATGATGGTTTCCAGATTCATCCATGTCCCTACAAAAGCCATGAACTCATCCTTTCTTATGGCTGTATAGTATTCCATGGTGTGTATGTGCCACATTTACTTTATCCAGTGTATCATTGATGGGCATTTGAGTTGGTTACAAGTCTTTGCTATTGCAAGCAGTGTCACAATGAACATACATGTGCATGTGTCATTATAATAGAACGATTTCTAATCCTTTGAGTATACACCCAGTAATGGGATTGCTGGGTCAAATGGCATTCCTAGTTCTAGATCCTTGAGGAATCACCACACTGTCTTCCACAATGCTTGAACTAGTTTACACTCTCACCAACAGTGTAAAAGTGTCCCTATTTCTCCATATCCTCTCCAGCATCTTTTGTCTATAGATTTTTAAATGATTGCCATTTTAACTGGTGTGAGATGGCATCTCAATGTGATTTGTATTTCTCTAATGATGAGTGATGATGAGCATTTACTTGTATGTTTCTTGGCCTCGTAAATGTCTTATTTTGAAAAGTTTCTACTCATATCTTTAACTCACTTTTGGATAAGGTTGGTTTTTTCTTGTAAATCTGCTTTAGTTCTTTGTGGATTCTGGATATTAGCCCTTTGTCAGATGGGTAGACTGCAAAAATTTTTCTCCCATTCTGTTGGTTGCCAGTTCACTCTAATGATTATTTATTTTGCTGTGCAGAAGCTCTTAAGTTTAATTAGATCCCATTTGTTTATTTTGGCTTTTGTTGCCATTGCTTTTGGTGTTTTAGTCACGAAGTCCTTGCGTATACCCATGTCCTGAATGGTACTGCCTAGATTATCTTCTAGGGTTTTTATGGAGTTAGGTCTTACGTTTAAATCTTTAATCCATCTGGAGTTAATTTTTGTGTAAGGTGCAAGGAAGGGGTCCAGTTCCAGCTTTCTGCATATGGGCTATCCAGTTTTCCCAACACCATTTATTAAACAGGGAATGCTTATCCCATTGCTTGTTTTTGTCAGGTTTGCCAAAGATCAGATGGTTGCAGATGTCTGGCATTGCCTCCAAGGCCTCTGTTCTGTTCCATTGGTCTATATCTTTGTTTTGGTATGAGTACCATGCTGTTTTGATTACTGTAGCCTGTTCGTATAGTTTGAAGTCAGGTAGCATGATGCCTCCAGCTTTGTTCTTTTTGCTTAGGATTATCTGGGCTATGCGGGCTCTTTTATGGTTCCATATGAAGTTTAAAATGGTTTTTTCCAGTTCTGTGAAGAAGGTCAATGGTAGCTTGATGGGGATAACACTGAATCTATAAATTACTTTGGGCAGTATGGCCATTTTCACTATATTGATTATTCCTAACCATGAGCATGGAATGTTTTTCCATATGTGTCTTCTTCTATTTCTTTGAGCAGTGGTTTGTAGCTCTCCTTGAAGAGGTTCTTCACATCCTCTGTTAGTTGTATTCCTAGGTGTTTTATTCTCTTTGTAGTTGTATAATGATTTAAATGAATCTTCGTTAATACAGCTTATGAACTGAAAATAAATTTAACATGTTTGAAAACTTAGCAAATACAGAAAGTAACAGAAAGAAAAGAAAAACTTATTTGTAATGTCATCATTCATAGATAACCACAAGTTGCTTTGAAGGTACAGTATTCCAGTTTCTTTGTCACATATTTGTCGTATGTGTTGGTGTACAGTTCAGTTTAAAATTTGGAATTATTTTCCTCTTAAAACCACATTGAAACTTTTTCATTAGGTTAAATAATTTTTTCTAAAGCAATAATTTTAATAAATTATTATTATTAATTATACAGCTATCCCATAATGCCACAGTTAATGAATTTTCAATTGTTGAATTTTTTTTAATGTTTTTACTGAATAAACAGTGCTAAAATAAATGCAATTCCAGATTAACATTTGTCAATGTCTGGTTATGTCTTAGAGTATAAATGATTTAAAGATATTTAACCATTTAAATCACCCATAAGATTTTTAATACGTTTTCTTTAAATGGATCTTCAAATGTTTTACCACTTTCAATTCCATCTGACAATGTAAAAGAAAAGTCTATTTTAAAACATTTTTGCCAATTTTGAACATAATCAAAAATTGTCAATTTGCCAGACATAATTTTTAAGATATCTTATATGCTAATTTATATTTTCTTAGCAAAATGGCTTAAGAACATGCATACAGAAATTGGTTAGCCCCAATCTTGTGATTCAACTCTATTATTAAACAATTTTGGCAACACAGTTGCCCTTTCTATGTCCCTATTTTCTCATCTGAAAAGCAGGTTTAACAATAACACTTCCTATATCTGCAATGATATTTAAACAGTTTAATTTAACACAGTGCTTGGCACATGGTAAATGCTTAATAAACAGTAGACATAATCTTGTTGTTACTACTAGAAGTACTACTAATCTAAAGTTAATTTGAATTTCTCTTGACATTAATTGGAAATGTTTATTTTACTGGAATTCCACATTTATGTTTAAGACATTTCAAAATTATGGGAATTTTATTTCTATTGGTTTATTAAAGTTCTTTACTTTTAAACTGCATTATTTTGTAAGTATATGAGCAAAGGCATAATCAAGTAAAAATATCCATTCAATTTCACTAAAGAAAATAATCAAATTTCAAAGTTCAGAAAATGTCATAAGCCATATTAAAAGGATAAAGACAGTCTAAGGGTGCAGACACAATTCCAGCTTTGAACATGAGATTCAGCTATGTAACCTGGGTAAATGCTTCTAGCACTCTTAAAATGTTCTACATTTGAAAATGTAAGAAAGAAATGAGGCATTGTTGAGGAAAAGAAAGAACAAGGGAAGACAGATTAGTCACTTTCCAAAAATTTCTTTCTTCATAAGTTTATGACTAAATCTTGGCATGCAGAGAAACTCGGACTAACACAGTCACCATGCCACAGCAATTTTATGTAACTTTAAAAAATCAACTTCAAATATTAACATTTCTAGTTATTCCCACTTTTATTCAACTTCCTTGGCCTAGGCAGGTGGATAATGAGGTCAGAAGATCAAGACCATCCTGGCCAACATGGTGAAACCCTGTTTCTACTAAAAATAAAAAACTACCTGGGCATGGTTGCACGTGCCTGTAATCCCAGCTATTCAGAAGGTTGAGGCAGAAGAATCGCTTGAACCAGGGAGGCAGAGGTTGCAGTGAGCTGAGATCATGCCACTGCACTCCTTCCTGGGTGACAAAGCGAGACTATTCCTAAAAAAAAAAGTATATAAATGTAGATTGTACAATATTGTGCAATCATACACACTATGAAGAAATGACAAATCCCTAATTTGTTTGACAACCTCTATCTTTCATCCTCAAATCATCATGAGACAGTATCAAAAGGCTTTTATTTCTGAAAATATAAATCTGAACATACTTTTAAAGGTATCTGATTGGCTCTCAAGGAATTATAGGAAAAAAATCTGTATCCAATGACATGTATAGAAGGATTTTCAATGTACTGTACAATCAAATATTTAAGAGTAAAAGAATTCTACTTCTAGCCAATGTGGAGAAACAGGAACCTGATTAACCATTCTTCTCAAAACATCCAAAATAAAAAGCACATTAAAAACATACAACTATATGTTATGATACTACATACCAGGTAATAAAAGATATTTATCTCTGAGAGGTGAGAAATAAACTAGGTGAATCTTAGGATTATTTCACTTTATTGCCTGGAGAGATATTCAAAGCTATAGTACAATGAGGAAGAATCTGGGTACAATCTAGTGATATCCTTCCAGGAGAAGGAGCTGATAATATAGAGAAAGGGCTGGCTGGAATTTACAGAGGTTAGTGCCAGAGAGAATAAAGCTGCAGAGTCAGGGGAAGGTGGTTGCAGCAGGAGAAGCCATCTGCAGAAACGCAGGTTTCTTCAAGCCTCCACTCCTACTGATCAGTGCATGCTATATGAGGTTACCACCAGACACCAGAGATTAAACAGCCAAAAGAATTAGAGGAACAATGCCTATTCCCACCAGCCAGAGTGGGAACCTATAATTCGTGAAACATTTGGTGTACAGGTCGGGAACTCAGAAGTGAATTGCTTCACAAGTGAAGTCAAATTAACTGCAAACAAAAAGCTCACCTGGTTTTGATTAAAACAATCTTAAAAACCAGACCAAAAGGATCAAATTATTTTCACATAAATTAACTGCTCAGGAATATATGTAGAAATACAAAAATATCCAGCACCCAAAAAGGTCAAGTTAGCAGTTTCTGATGTCTAATATAAATTACCAGATATGAAAATAAACAATAAAATACAATATGTATAAGAAAAAATTAATTAAACTAACCCTCAAAAAATACAGAAGCTAGAATAATAGATGAAGCTATCACAATATTTATTAAACTTTATTCCATACTTTGAAGTAGCTAAATTGAATTTATCCATCAGAGAAGTGCTAAGACTTAATTCAAACTTCTACAGTTGAAATCAATTAAAAATGCAAAATATATGAGATGGGATTAATAATAGTAGTTTATACCTTATATTAGGAAAGATAAGAGACATGGCAACATAAACAATCCAAAAATTAAACAGAGAAAAATAAAATGTTGAGAAATACATTAACAGAACACTAAATCATCTGTGGGACAATTTAAATAAGCTGGTATGGTGTAATTTGAGTCCCTGAAGTATAAAATAGAAAGAAAAACAGAAAATACATTTGCAAAAATAATGACAATTTTTTTGAAATTTTTGGTTCATCAAAAACCTCAATCAACCCCAAGCACAAGCAAATTTAAGAAAACTGTACTAAAGTATATTTTAACCAACTTGCTAAAATCCAATGATAAAAAGAGCCAGAGAAAAGGCACATTATATTCAGAGGGGAGAAAAGATGAAAAATTATAATAGACTTCTAATCAGAAAACTGAACGCCAGGAGCCAGTTGAGGAGTACCTTCAACGTACTAAAGTAAAAATGCTATCACTCCAGAATTCTGTACCCAGAAAAATGTATTTTTAAATGCAGATGAAATAATAGCTGAACATACAGAAGCTAAAATAGTGTATCATCATCATGTCTGAACTAAAAGAAATGTGTTACAGCAGGAGTAATTAATAACAAATGAAAGTATAATCTACACAATTAAATAAAGAGCCCCAGAAACATAACTACATAAAATGTCTTTCTTATTTAAAATTTTTAAAATATAATTAACTGTTAAAGTAAAAATAATAACATTATGTTGTTGAATTTAGAGCTCATGTAGAAATAAAACATTTGACACCACCACCACAAAGTCCAGGAAAGAAAAAATGAACGTATAAAAGGTTTTACACTAAAACAGAAATGGTATTATTTATTATTTGTATAATGTAGACTATGATAAGGTAGACATGTATGTTATAACCATTAAAGCAACTAAAATAATACCACAAACAATTATAGCTAATAAACAATCACAAAAGAAAAAAAGAAAAATACATAAACTTACCAATAAATCAAAAAAAGGTAGAAAGAGGAAAAAATAAGTTAAACAGACAGAACAGGAAGACAAGAAATAGCCGAGTGCAGTGGCTCACACTGTAATCTCAGCACTTTGGAAGGCTGAAGTCAGTGAATCACCTGAGGTCAGGAGTTCGAGACCAACCTGGCCAAAATGGAGAAACCCCATCTGTACTAAAAATACGAAAATTAGCTGGACTTAATGTCTGGTGCCTGTAATCCCATATAATTTGGAGGCTGAGGCAGAAGAATCACTTGAACCCAGGTGGTGGAGGTTGCATTGAGCCAAGTTCACACCACTATCTGGGTGACAGAACTAGCAAGACGGTATATTTAAACAAAAACATTCCAATAATTATATTAAATGTAAATGATCAAAATGCTCCAATTAAAAGAGACTGTGAGTGTCTAATATTCAAATGGGCAAGCATGAAAATAAAGTAATACTCTTACTCTTCCAGAAAGATTCAGTCTAAAAATAAATAAATAAATGAATAAAACATTAGTTGGTGCTAACTAAGCAAGATGTATATCTCTGGTGGGAGCTGCGGGGCTGTGGTAATCCAGCAAGTCATGTCAGAACCTGAATAGAGAGTGTTTGTTTATCACATATCAAACCTCATGGTGAGAGTGGGAATCAGGAGGATAGCTGAGTGAAGGATGTTGGAGCCCACGAGGCTTCCATGCATGGGAGTGGTGGCTAAGCACTGAGGGTCAGAGGACTAACCATTATAAAGAGGGCATGGTGGGTGGCTTAATATTTGGTACTGAAGCCCAGGCAAAATGAGAAAGGTAAGCAAATGAGGGAGGCTATGGAAGCCCCCATAGCATATCTGAGCTGGAGTAGGGTTAGGAATGTGTGCATAACATTTGAAACAACCAATTAAGTAAATATCTTCAGACTAATGGAAGGCAGGTTTCTCAATGTTGGAAAAGAAAGCAACATTACAGAAAGAGAAAAACCTAGAACAAACTCTCTGGTATTGATTGGTTTGGAGATATTGTGAATGTGTGACTTTTAACTGACAAATGTTATTGGTAGACATGATATAGAGATATTGACATCCTAGCTCTGTCATACCAGAGAAATTTGAACATACCTTAATAACAATGACCAAATATAGTTCCCAAGTTTTGTTTTCCAAATTACATTGATAAAATGAACCAGAACTCCTTAGAGCAGGGGTCCCCAAACCCGTAGCCACAGAATAATACTGGCCTATGGCCTGTTAGGAGTCAGGCCACACAGCAGGAAGTGAGCAGCAGGCAAGCATTACCTCTGGAGCTCTGCCTCCTGTAAGATCATCTGCGGTATTAGATTCTTACAGAAGCGGAAACCCAGTTGTGAACCATGCATGCCAGAGATTTAGACTGCATGCTCCTTATGAGACTCTAATAACTAATGCCTGATGATCTGAGGTGGAACAGTTTCATCCCAAAACCATCCCTCCACCTCCTATCCATGGAAAAATTGTCTTCCACAAAACCCGTCCCTGGTGGCAAAAAAAGTTGAGGATTGTTGCATTAGAGAAATGACTGATTCCAGTTCCAGGAGAGAGGAAGTACAAAATTAACCTTTAAATACATTTTTCATGCCAGAGGGTAAAGTGGATTGTTCAAAAACCATAGACATACTCCCAAAAGATGCATAAAATATCTTGAAAGTGCTTCTATTAACCAAATCTTGGAGAATTTGAGATATAAATAATGAGCATGAAGATTTTTAACCCAAATATTAAAGTAAGAATTTGTGAGTTCATACTAATATAAATAAATAAGTAAATAAAATTAAAATTCAAAGAGAAATTTAAAGTTTGAAGTAAACTGAAACCTAGTTTCAAAGTGCCTTCACAAAATTACAATGGGAAAAAAGAGAAATCTTATTCATAGGAGTGTGGCTAACACCTCTTAATTAAAGAATCAAAGTTACTATCACCAATGGTGGAATGAATGGAAACAACATAGAATCTTATATATAATGTAAGAATGCACATGTAAAAAACACATTCACGCTTCTGTGATATCCCTGCAAAAGATGCATCATCTATTCATGAAGAACCATCAAGCAATCAGAAACTGTGGGGCTTTCTATAAAATAAGTGGCTTCCAATCTTCAAAAGTATCAAAATCACATGGGTTAAAAAAAGATTGAGGGAGTATTTCAAGTTTGAGCAGACTCAAGAATAATCAACTAAATGTAACATACAATTCTAGATTAGAATCTCCTGCTTGAAAGGACATTCTGGGGGGCAACTGGTGAATAGTAAATAAATTCTGAGAACTAGTTCCCATAATCTATTAATGTTCATTATCTGATTTTGATGGTTATACTACGTACAAGGATACTGGGATATTGTCTTTGCTTACAGATGAATATCAAACTGTTCATTGATAATTAAACATCAGTTTGTGTAATTTATTTTAAATGCTTCAGGCTGAATAAAAGAATATTTTTGTACTATATAGGCAACATTTTTTTGAGATTTTTAAATTAAAAAATTAAGTTAAAAATGTGTCAAGTATTTATGCATGTAAATACTACAACTTTCTTGAAATTAACAAAATTTAAAAGATAAAAATCAGAAAACATGTGAGGCAAATATTAATACATATCACTAAGATTTTCATGTGGGGAAATATAAATGTAGGATCTAATTCAGGTACAGTAGGATTTACAAAAAATTTGAGAGGCTAGGAAGTGAAAGTCAGAACTGGCAGTATTTAGGAAATATGAATTTTAATATTAGTTGGTTATAGAATCAAAGTGAGTAATTTCTAAAAGAATATTCAGAAACATTTGGTAACACCTCTTATACATCGTCTGTCACACCATATTCCTATTATGCTACCAAAGCCGGAGCAACAATGGTTTCTCTTTCTATTGCACTTTGCAAATCTTGTGTGGATGCTTCATATTGCTGGAATCAAATCCTAAAGCGTGGTGGCAAGCATTTTGGAAAATGTAATTCCCAGGCTTCCAATTCTCAATATATAGAAGACCCCATAGAAGAGGGAAAATAGCATTTAGTTGGCAGTAGAAAATTCAGCACATGATAATTGTATTAATACATAAGGATCTTATTCAAAGTTAATGGATTGATTAATTTAGAAAATCTCAATTGAAATGCTATTGCAGGACATAGAAAAATTACAGGAAAAAGTATATATTATTAATAAGTATGACAAATATGTAAAATGGACTTATTCTTCCTTATTAAGCAAAATTAAATTCATGTCTATTTTTTCTAGGAAAGATGTAGTAAGTCGGGCAATCTCATATATAAATGATAACAATATACACCACCATTAACTTTAGGATGTGGATTTGCAAAATCTATTAAGTGGCCTAAAATACGTAGTCTGCCTCTGTGATTGGATTTCACAGTATGTATTCTTAGAAATTTCAAGCAACAAATACTTATATAAGTGAATACCTTTTTCTTTTTTCTTTTTTGAGACGGAGTTTCGCTATTTTCACCCAGGCTGGAGTGCAATGGCGCCATCTCAGCTCACCGCAACCCCTGCCTCCTGGGTTCAGGCAATTCTCCTGCCTCAGCCTCCTGAGTAGCTCGGATTACAGAAACGCGCCACCAACCCAGCAAATTTTTTGAATTTTTTGTATTTTTTGTAGAGACGGGGTTCCACCATGTTGACCAGAATGGTCTCGATCTCTTGACCTTGTGATCCACCTGCCTCGGCCTCCCAAAGTGCTGGGATTACAGGCTTGAGCCACCACGCCCAGCGGATACCCTTCTCTTATTAAAAAACTGAATCAACATAAAAGCCAAACAATTGAGGAATTCTTAAAAAAAAAAAACAAAAATCATTCCACAGGATGAAATGTTATCTAGCTATTAAAGATTATGACCTTGAAAAATGTATACTTAAAACCAGAATTAGAAAGAAGGAAATAATAAAGATTAGAGCAGAAATAAGTAAAATAGAGACTAAAATATACAAAAGATCAACAAAATGAAAATTCGGTTTTTTCAAAAGAGACAAAATTGACAAATAATTAGCTAGACTAATTTTAAAAAGTAAGAAGATCCAAATAAATAAAATCACAAATGAAAAAGACATTTCATCTAATAACACAGAGATACAAAATATCATTAGATTATATGATGAAAGTGTATAAGCTAACAGATGTGAAACCTAGAGAAAATGGAAAAATTTCCTTGACACATACAAGCTACGAAGAATGAAGCAGGAAGAAATAAAAAACCTAAACAGACCAAAAACTATTAAGATTGAAGCAGTAATCAAAAGTCTCCCAACAAAGAAAAGCCCAGGACTGGATAGCTTCACCACTGAATTTTACCTAACACTAAAGAACTAAAACCAGCTGGGCATGGTGGCACATGTCTGTAATCCCAATATTTTGGAAGGCTGAGCATGAGGTTCACCTGAGGTCAGGATTTGAAACCAGCCTGGTCAACATGGCAAAAGCCCTTCTCTACTAAAAATATAAAAATTAGCCAGGCATGGTGGCACATGCCTGTAATTTCAGCTACTCAGGAGGCTGGGGCATGAGAATCACTTAAATCCAAGAGGCAGAGGACGCAGTGAGCTGACGTCGTGCCACAGCACTCCAATCTGGGCGACAGAATGAGAATCAGTCTCAAAAAAAGAAAAAAACACTAAAGCCAATTCTATTTGAACTACACTATAAAACTGAAGGCGAGAGGATTTTTCCAAACTCAGTCTGTGAAGCCAGCATCACTCTGATACCAAACCAGACAAAGGCGTAACAAAAATGAAAAGTACAAGCCAATATCCCTGATTAACATAGATGCAAAAATCCTCAAGAAAATACCAGCAAGCTGAATCCAACAGTACATCAAAATTATGCACCATATTTAAGAGTAATTTATCCAGGGATGCAAGGGTAATCACACATTCACAAATCAAGAAATGTAATACAGCACATCAATAGAATAAAGGACAAAAACCATGTGATTATTTCAATAGATGCAGAAAGAAACATTTGATAAAATTCAACATCCCTGCATGATAAAAGCTCTTGAATTAGATTTAGAAGAAACATATGTAAACACAATAAAGACCACATGTAACAAACCCACAGCCAACATCATATTGAATGAAGAGAAGCTGAAAACTTTTCTCCAATAACTGGAAAAAGCCAAAGATGCTCACTTTCACTACTTTTATTCAACACAGTACTGGAAGTCTTGGCCAGAGCAAACAGGCAAGAGAAAGAAATAAAAGACATCTGAATTGAAAAGAAAGAAGTCCAACTGTCCCTCTTTGACATAATCTTGTATATCAAACAACTTAAAAACTTTACCAAAAATCTTTTAGAACTGATAAATTCAGTAAAGTTACAGGATAGAGAAATCAATGTATAAAAAGCAATAGCATTTCTATACACCAATAACAAACTAGTTGAAAAAGAAATAAAGAAAGCGATTTCATTCACAATAGCCAAAAAATAGTAGAAATAAATTTAACCAAACAGGTAAAAGTATGCTCCATAAAATTATAAAACTCTGGTGAAAGATAATGAACAGAATATAATCAAATGGGAAGATATCCCATGTTCATGGATCAAACTATTTAATATTGTTAAAATGACCACAGTATCCAAAGCAATGTAAGCATTTCGTACAATTCTTATCAATATATGACTTACATTCTTTGCAGATAATAGAATAGAATAAACAATCTGAAAATTGATATGGAGCCAAAAAAGATCCTGAATAGACAAAGCAGTCTTGAGCAAAAAGTACAAAGCTGAAATCTTCAGACTATCTAACATCAAAATATACTAGAAAGCTAAAAAACATACTATTAATAGAAAGAAAACCAAACAATGTGGTAACTGGCGTAAAAACAGACACACGACCAATGAAAAAGAATTGGTATTTCAGAAATAAATCTGCATATTTATAGCGAACTGATTTTTCACACCAGTGTCAAGAACATACAATGGGGAAAGGACAGTCTCTTCAATAAATGGTGCTGGAAAAATTGGTTATCATATGCAAAAAAAAAAAAAGAAAAGAAAAAGAAACTAAATCCCTATCTCTTACCATATACAAAAATTAAATCAAATTAGTTAAAGACCTAAGGGTAAGACCAGAAACTTCTGGAGGGAAACAAAGGAAAATTCTTTAAGACATTCATTCAGGCAAAGATTTTATGGATAAGACCACAAAATTATAGGCAACAAAAGCAAAAACAGACATATGATATGACATCAAACTAAAAAGCAACTGCACAGGAAAGGAAAAAATCAAGAGTGAAGAGATCACTTACAGAATGGTGGATAATATGTGCAAATTATTCTTCTAAAAGGAGATTAATATTCAGAATATAAAGGAACTCAAATCCACAGCAAAAATAAAATAGTTCAATTAAAATGGGCAAATTATCTGAGTAGACATTTCTCAAAAGAAGACATAAAAATAGATAACACATATGAAAACGTGCTCAACATCACCAATCAGCAGGGAAATGCAAATCAAAATCACAATGAGACTGTCACTGTACCCCAGTTAAAATGGCTACTATAAAATGACAAAAAATAACAAATGCTGGTAAGGATGCAGAGAAAAGGAAACTCTCATACTCTGTTGGTGGGTGGAATGCAAATCAGTACAGCCATTATGGAAAACAGCATGCAGATTCCTCAAAAACACTACAAACAGGATTACCAGATGATCCAGTAATCCCACAACCGGATATACAGCCAAAAAAAATCACATAATTCTGTCTAAGAAATACCTGAACTCCCATTTTGCAGCACTATTCACAATAGTCAAGATATGAAGTAAACCTAAGTGTCTATCAACAGATGAATGGACATAGAAAATGGTATATATTCACAATGGAACACTATTCAGCCATAAAAAGGAATAAAATACTGCTATTTGTGGCAATATGGATGCACCTGGAAGACATCATGCTAAGTGAAATAAGCCAGGTACAAATAGATAAATACCACATATTCTCATTCATATGTGGAAACTAAGTAAGTTGATCTCATAGAAGTAGAGAGTAAGAAGAGAATAATGGTAGCTAGAGGCTGGGAGGGGTAGGGAGGACTGGGGATAGAGACAGGTTGGTTGCTTAAAAATTATGAAATTACAGCTAAGTGAGAGGAGTCAGTTCTGGTGTTCTATAGCACTGTATAATAAATATAGTCCACAGTAACTTATTTCATACTGTTAGGTATCTAGAAGAGGGAATTTTGAATGTTCCCAACACAAACAGATGATACATGTTTGAAGGGCTAGATATGTTAATTATCCCAGTTTGTTTATTACACATTGTGTACAGGCATAGAAATACGGCACTGTACCTCATAAACATGTACAATTATTATGTATCATTTAAAAGTATAATAAAGTAGTAAATTTAGATGGTAAAAATAAATAAGATAAAGAAATCTTAGTATGCACTTAATTTTTAAAACCATGGTAAATAAAAAAACTATCAGTATAAAATAGGTATATATACATAAAGACTGACAGATATTATTCATACTGTATTTTCTTTTTCCTTATTCTTTTAAAATATTTCCCAGATATTCCACAATTCATTTATGACAAATAAAAATTTAAAGAATAACATTTTCATATAAAATAAATTACTAAACTCCTTTTAGGAAAATAACACAAAAAAACGCAGATGGGACAGAGAAAGAGATTTAAATATCATATTTATTGGTCTGCAGGAAATAAGTGAAGGCAAGAGTCTACATACATGAAAAGAAGTCCAATGTTAAGACTGGAGAAAATGACTATATTATAGTCCTTGTCCTGTTGTTAAGTCTTCTACATACCCTAATTTGAAATTATTGGTAAAATGGATGTGCTGATATATCATTACATTTACTGTTGAGTATCAACTCTGTATTTAGGAGCAATATGATTTTAATTTAGAAATGCAATTTCATTTCTAACATCTTTTTAGTTATCTAAGAGCACAGTTTATTTCAGTTTTAGCGATAAGGTCCAGGGCCATGAGTAGAGCCATTTGTCTGAAGCACTCACTGTTAAATAGTACATACAGAGATACAGAGATCTTGAATGGCAAATATTAGAAAAAAATCTATATTTAGTATTAAATATTTGAAGACTTTTTTCAGATTTATACCAACATTCTTACTTGAGATTTGGCACTCAAAATGGCTTATTTAAATTAATAGCTCAGGCTCAGCACCTACCCCAGAACAAACACACACCCTTATATCAAAGCAGCTTACATAAGATGACTAGTGACAGCTGAGTGAAAGTCATGCCTATGAATATCAAAATTAAGAGAATCATGGCTGCATGAGCTAAATGCTGTAGCTTCAGACAGTGCTCAACTAAAGAAACGTTGATATTATTGACCACTCTAATGAGGAACTTCTGGGCAGTGTTTTGCCTCTATTATTTGACGTTACGTAGAACAAGGCAGACAGGTTTGCAGGTAATGTTTTCCAAAGTCTAATTTAAACTAAATCTATATAATTTCTAAATGTATCCCCTCTCTTCCTCCTGGCCCCTCTCCATCCTGATCCTTTCATGTAAGGCTCAGCCTTTTTCTTTCTGTGCTTTTGAACTTTACTCAATTCCAGTTTGTCTAGTATGTATTTTCTTATCTGATTTTGCTCAAATAAAATGCTTTTAGAGGCAGAAAGACGAATGTTGCAATAACCATGTGTCATTAGGACAGCTCTGTTATCTCAAACTAAGTATTTCAGATTTACACATTTTATTAAAATTTATTTTTATTTTTTAGCTATCAGGGCACAACTAATTTTGGTTAAAAAATCATTAAAATTCAGAATTGCAATTTGTTCAAAATAAAATTCATTATTGAGATATATTGCGCCTACTAAATTTTCTGTGCATTCTGTCTAGGCCCATATTTAGAAGAATAAGTTTAAAGTCTATTAGGATTAACTTAATGCTAAGCAGGCTACTATAATTTAGTCAGCCAAGACCTGGGATGAAGTACTTTGGAAGTACACAGGAAGACTCCCTGGTACCTTCCATCACTTTAGATGACACTTAGTCCAGAAAGAACTGAGTATGAAATATCCAGGAGAAGAGCCAAAAGGAAATTTTATCAGAGAAAATAAAGTCATATAAAAAAACTGACAGTGAAAAAAATAAGGAAAATCTAGGGAATTTAAAAATATTTTTGTATGCCCAGAATGTAAAAGATAAGGTATGAATCGAAAAGATTAGATATGCTAGTGAAATACATAGGAGTAATCATTTACCCTGGGACAGTGTAAAGCATTTCAGAATATTATTAAACAAGGGAGTTAAATGTATTCAGATTTATGATGAAGTTTCACTGGCACTAGTAAAGTTGTTGAGAGCCAACGAGCTCCGATGAATGAGTGATGGTCATGGCATTTTATTACGGTTTATTAAGGCCATGGCAGTTTATTTCAGCAGGTACCAAGTAAAACTGGTCTTACAATAAGAACAGGTCATTTCAGCAGCTGGCTTGCAGCATAATCCCTCCGAAGGCAATTGTATCCTGAGTGTCTCCTACCCCACCCCACCGCCACCACCAATTTTCTTGACTCTAATTTAGTTAGGTATGATAAGATAAATCCATATAATACATTTTCACACAATTTAAACAAACTGGATCACTTTCTTAAAAATACATAAATTACAACAACTCATTTGGTATACAATGGCGTATCTGAGTAGCCTTATAACTATTAATGCAATCGAATTCATAGTTTAGAAAGCCGCAGAAAAAATTCTAAGAAAAAATATTTTGACTGTAGTAATGTCAATATCCCAGTTGTGATACTATATTAGGAAAGCTGAGTAAAAGATACATAGGATCTCTGTGTCATTTCTTACAAATGCAAGGGAATCTACAAGACAAATTAACAATGAGAACACGTGGACACTGGGAGGAGAACATCACACACTGGGGCCTCTCGGTGGCGGGGCCTAGGGGAGGGAGCGCATTAGGAAAAATACCTAATATAGATGACGGGTTGATGGGTGCAGCAAACCACCACGGCACATGTATACCTATGTAGCAAACCTGCACGTTCTGCACATGTACCCCAGAACTTAAAGTATAATAATAATAATAATGAATGATTGAATTAAAGATAGAGCATTGCATTCCCCCCCCACCGACCTCTTTGAGTAATACTAAAGATCTTTTTGAAAATTAGCATAAAAGTTAATGAAATCAGTATGAAAGATGAAATAGAATGCAGTGGCAAGAGAGAAAAAATATGTGTAAAACAAACTCCATTATTTAACAGATTGGGGAAGAAAAGGAGCTTGGGGAGAATCTGTTTCAACTAAGATAGGATGATAAGTTTAAGAAACTAGAACATGCTGAAAATATGCAGTATATAGAAATTGAAACCAAAGGAAAAGAAGGCAGTGCATCAATATTGAGAGGCTTGAGGAGTAAGAGGCAGGGAAGAAGAAAGCTCTGTCACTGAATCTGATACACTTATCATCCAAATACTACAGGCTAAGAAAAAAGTTCATATCTATATTTCCTTTTGCTCTAGGAAGCAGCTTCGTTATAAGGACTGTGAATGCACTGAGCACTTCCGTGTTCACCTTACGGGCATGCTACATAGACTATGTTTTTTTCTAGTCTGGCATGCTCTGGGGCATAAAATGATTTGGTTGCCCAAGTTTTGACATTTTAAAATATTTCAAGATTAAATGTTTAATTAAGTCGGTGGACCCTGAGGTTACTTGGCAAAGGGTAGTTTTTTTGTTTCACTCTGTTTTGATTTTGATTTTGGATCGAATTCATTAAAACACACACACACACACACACACACACACACACACAATTTGAGAAAAGCATGGGTAAATCTGTTAGGGAAAAAACCCTTTCTAAAAATACTCATTTACTGCTGTTTCTTGAGTTACTCAGAGTTACAAGGAAGTGGTACTTCTGCATAGAGATATCTGGAAGTGTTTCATGGGAAAAAAGTTTATTATCCTAGAAAATGATGGAGTAAATAACAAATAATAGGCTGGGCGCAGTGGCTCATGCCCATAATCCCAGGACTTTGGGAGGCCAAGGTGGGCAGATAGATCTCTTGAGGCTTGGAACTTGAGACCAGCCTGGCCAACATGGTAAAACCCTATCTCTACTGAAAATACAAAAATTATCCAGGCGTGGCGATACACACCTGCAATCCCAGATTCACAGGGAGGCTGAGACAGGAGAATCGCTTGAACCCAGGAGGCAGAAGTTGCAGTGAGCTGAGACTGTGCCACTGCACTCCAGCCTGGGTGACAGAGTGAGACGCTGCCTCTAAATAAATAAATAAATAAACATTTAAAACAATATATACAGGGGTGGGAAAGTTAACAACTGAAACACATAACACCAAAGAATCCTGCAGCTTTTTACACATCCAACTCTATTCGAACTTAAGATGCAGACTCAGCCTGGGCTGATCAAAGGCAGTCAGATTAATAGTGGGGAGTTATGTATATTTCACTGTAGTTTAATAATTTAGTGCTGCGTTAAACCCTTTGGGGATTAAGGCATTATATAATGTATTCATAATCCATAAATTAATTAACTGATTCATTGATTCAGGGACATTTGCTAGTTGGTGAGCTCTCCCATTTGCAGGCATTGGTTCAGTTTTTTTGTTGGTGGCGTTTTAGCAAAACTTGGCAAAGCTTCCTGCACATAGTAATACAGTTATTCTTTGGTATCCATGGAGGATTGGCTCCAAAACCCCTGTGAGTACCAGAATCCACAGATGCTTAAGTCCCTTATATAAAATAGTACAGTACTTGCAAATAATCTATATGCATTCTTCTATATACTTTAAATCACTTCTAGAGTACTTATATTTAATTCACATGGCAATCTGGATGTTGTATAAATTGTTACACTGTATTATTTTTAAATATTTTTATTGTTGTATTGTTATTTTTTATTATGTTTTTAAAACTATTTCAATCCATCATTGGTTGAATTAGAGAACAAGTGTGCAATTTAAAAAAAAGTGTGGCATGTATTAGCTGTAGCTATTGAATGAATTTCTATATATATTTATCAAGATAATTGAGACAGAGATTTATGTTTTTTATCACATATTCTGTTTCTTTTTTTAAATGTTCTGTCCCCTTTCTTTGCCCTTTTAAGTAGCTAATCACACTCTACTTTCTTTCCTCAGATGAGATTTGTTTTTGTGCTTCTTGACTTTTGTTTCCAAGTGGATAAACCCACGGAAAATAATAGGATTTGAATAAATGTGCTGTATCTCTAGACTAAAGAAAAATTCTTCCATGCTGAGTGAGGTGTGTGTGTGTGAGTGTGTGTCTGTGTGTATATATACGGAGCTGTGGGGGAGGGGTGGGAGATGCATGTGGCAGCATCTCCTACGATGTGGCAGAACCTCAGTAATGAACACACATTATATTGAGAAGACTGGAAGCGTCCAGCACTTCCAACCAATCTGGTAATTTCCATTCATAAGGAAGACACAGAGACAGTGTGCAATTGGTATTGCCAGCTGGATGAAGGAATTCTTAAAAGAAACATGATCAGTGATCAATTAGTCATCCCTGATGTTTAGTGTAAGATTTCAAACATTTGGAGTGAGAAAAATAACAAATATGATTGACATTTAATATTTCACAAGGCTGTGGAAATCAAGAGATGAGTTTATTAGTGGAGATTTATACATCGAAGTCCCTGGCAGAAAAGGCAGTAATGAAAATAATGACCATCACCTTGTATGTATAGGCAGATTGTGTTTTCCCAGTGAAGCTCATTGAAATCAGCAGAAGTCTTGTATGCGTCATTCATGGGCATGGGAAATCTCTCAGAGAGAGAAATGTATAAACTTTGAAAGGAACTCTGAGAGATTTATTCACTAATTGCTTGAGAGAGGATATTGAAATTTCAAAAGAAATAATAAAATGTGAAAAATGTTTGGAATTTACCAGACCTGTATCCAACCTGCAGTGCAAGTAACATGAAGATTATCTGTCGATTCTTATTCTGTGGTGACAGAGACACATTGGCACCATCTTGTGATGACACCAGAGAATAAAACAAAAGGCCAAAATAATAGAGCATCTCAGATCATAAATAAGAGAGAAATGGGAGCTAAATGAGACAGGCTTTCCATTACTAGACATATAAAATGTTAATATCTGATTAAATGTGAATAACACAGTAAGACATTCCAGTAACACAAGAACGACCAGGCATCATTTGCTAAAATAATGAGTTATTAAATGGATGTATCATGACAATGCTTTTAATTTTACTTTCTATACTTCATTCTAAATAATTTCCTTAAGCTTAAAATAAATACATTATTTTACCTCTAGTCAAACCTGATTTATAAATTATCTTTCTGGTCCTCCTTTTTAATCCATAAAATGAGGAGTTCGTTATATTAATTGATCTATTAAGCTTCTTCTAGATCTGTAAGATGTCTTAGTGACGATAATAGAGTAACAGTTCAGCTAATAGAAGAGAGAAATGTTGGTTCACTATTCTGTTTATTCAAAAAATCTTAGTTGTCTCTGGTTTACTAGCTATTATAGTAAGTCCTAAAATTGAAAGTACACGTAAGATGAAGATATTTTCCAAAAAAAGGCTGAAGACTATCGGGAGAGATGCACGCAAATAATCACTCAAGATGCAGTACTCTGTATCACAGAAATAAAACCATTTTGACTCAATTTTGGCCGGTCGCGGTGGCTCACGCCTGTAATCCCGGCACTTTGGGAGGCCAAAGCCAGCGTATCACTAGGTAAAGAGATCGAGACCATCCTGGACAACATGGTGAAACCCATGTCTCTACTAAACCCTTAGTCTCTACCAAATATAGAAAACTTAGCTGGGCGTGTGGCCTGTAACTGTAGTCCCAGCTGCTGGAGAGGCTGAGGCAGGAGAGTTGCTTGAACCAGGAAGGCAAACGGTGCAGTGAGCCGAGATCGCACCATTGCAGGCCAGCCTGGCAACAGAGCGAGACTCCGGCTCAACAAGCAAATAAGTAAAACTATTTTGACTCAATTTTCTTTTTTGCTGGTTCAGAAAAGCAGATTCTCTCTGTTGTTATATATAACGAGTCAAAACGTTAGCATTATCTGCCAGAATACTTAAATTCACAGGTATTTTTGAAGAATTGGAGAAGGAAGGTACATTATTCCGTTTTCACACTGCTGATAAAGACCTACGGGAGACTGGGAAGGAAAAAACGTTTAATTTGACTTACAGTTCCGCATAGCTGGGGGGGCCTCAGACTCATGGTGGGAGGCGAAAGGCACTTCTTACATGCTGGCAGCAAGAGAAAATGAGGAAGAAGCAAAAGCAGAAACCCCTGATCAACCCATCAGATCCCGTGAGACTTACTAACTACCACGAGAATTGCACGGGAAAGACTGGCCCTTATGATTTAATTACCTCCCCCTGGGTCCTTCCCACATTATGTTGGAATTCTAGGAGATACAATTCAAGTTTAGATTTGGATGGAGACACAGCCAAACCATATCAGAAGATAAAGGCAGACTACAGAAAAGGCAACTGAATATTGTTTTTCTTTCTCTTAAAGATATGGAATTTGCTATACCCATATCTGGCCAACGTAGTGAAACTCCATCTCTATTACAAATTCAAAAATTAGCCAGGCATGGAGGCTATGAGAAAGAGCCAGAACCATTTGTTGAGTGTGTGCTAAGCACTGTGCTATATATATAAATTTATAAATTTTATAATTTATAAAATTATTTAAAATTTTTATATTTGTGTGTGTGGAGGGTCACATCTCTATCTTAATACCATTTTTTTTTTTCAGATGGAGCCTCACTCTGTCGCCCAGACTGGAGTGCAGTGACACAATCTCCGTCTACTGCAACCTCCACCTCACAAGTTCAAGTGATTCTCCTGCCTCAGTCTCCTGAGTAGCTGGGACTACAGGTGCCTGCCACCACGACCAGGTAAATTTTACATTTTTAATAGAGATGGGGTTTCACTATGTTGGACAGGCTGGTATCGAATTCCTGATCCTCCTGCCTCAGCCTCCCAAAATGCTGGGATTACAGGTATGAGCCACTGTGCCCAGCCAGACACCATTCTTCTTAATTTAAATCATTATTTCACAGATCAGAATCTGTCCTATTCCTTCAGCCATCAATCTTTCCCTAGTTATGACTGAAGGATATTAGCAAATTTATTTTGGAGATAGAAATTTTCTCTGTTGGTAATCATTCTTAAATAATGAAATAGTGTCCTGAGAGAACAGCAGAAGTTCTACTGATTTAGAACGTTTTAAATTAGACATAATAACGTTGCTAGACATGATCCTGTTAGGGCTGTAATAAGGCTGTGTCCCCACCTTTTATATGACTCTGAAATCATCCATTTGGAAGCATTCCTGTTCGCATTGAAGACCTCATAGGTTTTTTTTGTTCAAGTGGAAGGATTTATCTAAAAAATATATTCCAGTTCATCTCATGAATAATATGTATTGTAAGGAACAATCTTGTGCCGGCAAGTGTATAGAACTGCTGGCCCAGTAGGTCATTTCAATCTCTTATTTCTACAATTCTATGAACCTGCTCTGACAATGTGAGCACTGGAACACCCAATATTCCTAAAAGCTAAATGGCTGTGAATCAGGAATTTCGATGTCTAGCTGGCAATATTAGCACAAAACTGTCAGAATGAGGAGGGGATCATTTAAACTCTTTAGCAAGATTGAGATCAATCTGGCAGAGCTACTGGGTGGAGCATTTGCTAATTAAACTTCAGTCTTTTAAATGAAAGGATGGAAAGTGCCAAACAGAGAGAGAAACATGGGAAAAAAAGATGTCTCTCTATGGGGTTTGGCTGCAGTGTTATTTATGATACCTAAAATTAGAAATATTGCATACCTCTAACAATAGAGAAATGTTTTTTTCAAACTAAGCTATAGCATGGGATAATCATGCAGCAATTTAAAAAGTTAGCATATTATGCTTGATGTAGAAAAGAATCAAAGACTTAGTTTTAAATCAAAAAGTAGGAAAATTGCAGAACAGAATACATAATGTAATGCCATTTTTTTAAGTTACTAAATTGTTAATTTGTGGGCTTAAATATATTTGTATTTAAACAATACAAGACTCAATATTCTTTTTTTTTTTTTTGAGACGGGGTTTCGCTCTTGTTACCCAGGCTGGAGTGCAATGGCGCGATCTCGGCCCACCGCAACCTCTGCCTCCTGGGTTCAGGCAATTCTCCTGCCTCAGCCTCCCAAGTAGCTGGGATTACAGGCACGCGCCACCATGACCAGCTAATTTTTTGTATTTTTAGTAGAGATGGGGTTTCACCATTTCGACCAGGATGGTCTCGATCTCTTGACCTCGTGATCCACCCGCCTCGGCCTCCCAAAGTGCTGGGATTACAGGCTTGAGCCACTGCGCCTGGCCAAGACTCAATATTCTTAATATTGATTACTCAGAGGAGAAGAATGGGGTAGGAGTAAAGATGAACAGCATTTAGCCACTGTGAACTGCTCATAAATATTATAACAAGAATAGATTCTTATATTACTTTTTAGATAAATATGCATGCAAATAAAAGAAAAACACTGCTTGATTTTTCAAAGTAAATTTGAAAAGTAGAATAATATAAGGGAAAGGTGTTAATCTGGGGAACTGAAACAAACTCGGCACAGGTCTGGGTTTTACTGAGTCTGCATTTTTTCATCTGTTAGTTCAGAATAGTTAATAACTAAATCACAAGTTTAATGTGATACCCTATATCCAGTCACAAGCACAGAGCCTGCTACACAGATAAAATGTTCTTAATGGCTACAAAATAACTGTCCTTTCTCTCTTCCTCTTTCACACTCTTAAAACTTAAAAAAGAGATTAGTCTCTTATGACTTCTGCTCTAGTACTAAGAATGGAAAACTGGTCAAAAGTTTAGTGAAATTTACAGAATTCATCAGAAAACAGCAACAAAGCCTTGCCATAGTGCCTCGGTATTTGAAAGTATAGCAAACCATATGCTTCCAGACAAATCACTGGGAACAGAGTTCTAAAAAGGAAGAAAAAAACGTTGAACAGATGAACTTTGAAATCCAGACAGAGACAAGATCTTCATTTAGATACATGAGGCTATTTTAAAACATATATATGTCAAGAGAGACAGTAGTTGGAAAGAGAAGGTTACTGAATTACTGGTGTCTGTTTTGGCTTTTCCTTTGCCCTGTAAGGAATCTTGGCTGGAAGTTATATGGGAAAATCTAATGAATAAATTGGATATATTCCGTAGTCATTTATCTTCAGCCTCTGGCCCATCAAACTGGTGCTGTGATGCTGAGACTGCTCCCTGCTCAGACTGTAATTTATCAGTCTCACTACAAAGAGTGTACTTGCCAAGGATAAGAAGCAGGATATAGAGGAAGTCAGTAAACTCATAATCATGGGAGAATCCTGCAATGCCATTGGTGAGGCACTGCACCCCCTGAAAAAGCTAGGGTGTTTCTCTTTGCTTGACCATTTTATGAATTAGGGCTGAGACTCGCAGCATGTATACTCATGTGATTAAAGTCCTTAGAAATACAGGACAAATAATACAAATGGGTCACCCATTATAACCTAAAGACAGTAGATATCTGTGTTTCCCACCCAGTTTTTCCTGAATAAAGGAAGCATCTCAATTTTTCTGAGGAGTTTTGCTAGAGTAAAGCAGCTATTATCTAAACATTTTTGTCTTGTAATTCTGCCTCTTTTTCTATACTTAGAAGGAGGAATAGGGTAAAACAAAAAACAAAAAGATGTACTCCATCTTCCCAGAAGTTCTGTTTGGCTCACATTCACAAAAGTTTATGTTTTACAAAAATATTTAAATATTTAATTTCATTAAAAGCTGTTTCAACAAAACTAAGCTGCAGAGAAATGTTGTGAATAAATTCCACCGAGAGGGGCTATTGCTCAGGCATTTTATAGGTGGGTATGAATGTATTTGACTCTCCTATCCAGAGTTAGGGACACATGTTGGAAGCATTATAGGCTTTTGCAGATTTAATAGCATCATTTATCCTCAGGAGAGATTCAAGAGGATGGAAGGAAAAAGAACGATCACTCAGAAGAGAGAAACAGACATCATGGTTAGAATTTTTTCGCACTTAGAAGGAAAGGGAGGTTCGGCTTCTTTTACAGAAATATGAAGGCGTTTATTAAATTGAGTGACCCAATAATAAGTACTTGATTCTACAGAAAAAAATGAATTAAAATCCCTGCAGAGATTATACAACTCTAGAGTCCTCAAATTTTATTCTTTTATTTTTATTTTTTTTTATTTTTTTGAGTCCTCAAATTTTAAGCATCCCTTCAAAGAGCTTCCGATCCATTTGTCTTACATCACCATACTTTATTTTTAAGCTTTTATATTTTGTTCTTTTTAAGTCTCACCTCCCTATATTTTTTCTCTGATGCCTTGTGCTCCAGTCTTTAATATACTCTCATTAGTGTCCTAAGCCTTCCTGGGACCAGCCAGCTATTATCGCCTCTGACAGAAATGCCCTTCCCTGGCCCACCCCAATCTGTTTTTCTTTGCACACACCACACCCCTGTGCCTTTATTAAGTCAGTTTTAAACTATTCTAATTTGAGAGTACCACTTATTCCCTTTGCAAGCCTGATTCAACTGCCAAATGCCTTATAATTTTAGTATTTCTACTTACATATCCAATAGTGTGAATGCCAATAACCCAATTCAGCAGGTCACATCACAGGTTCGCAGCCAACCTTCAACTAACTGCTCTTATGTAGGGGGCCCCCTGTAGTCCATCTGCGGATGTAGCTAAGAGGACAGCGATCCCATTGTACCAAACAGAACTGCCTAGAGCTGACCCCTTTTTAAAGAATGTGTAAAGAAGAATATTTCCTGTAAATAAAATCATATAATACGTGGCCTTTGTATCTGGCTTCTTTCATTCAGCATGTTTTCAAGGTACATTTATCTTGTCCTATGTATTGAATACTTCATGCCTTTTTATGATGGAGTGACACTTCTGTGTATAGATATACTACATTTTGATTACTGATGTGTGAGTTTATGGACGTTTGAATTGTTTCACTATTTGTGAATAATACTTCCATAAACATTTATGCTCAAGCATTTTTGTCATATATTTTCATTCTTTTGTCTATATACAAAGTTACAGGTCACTTAAAGATGAGGATACATTCTTAGAAATGTGTCATTAGGAGATTTCACTGTTGTGCAAAGATCATATAACGTACTCACACAAACTCAAATGGTATAGCCAACAACACACCTACACTGGAAGTTATAGCTCATTGCTCCTCGGCTGTACATCTGTACAGCATTTTACTGTGTTGCATACTGTAGACAATTGTAACACAGTGGTGAGTATCTGTACATCTAAACATACATACACATAGAAAAGGTACAGTAAAAAATACTATAATTCTATGGGAACACTGTCATGTAGGTGGTTCTTCATTGACGGAAACCCCATTACACAGTACATGAGTGTATATAAGAATATAATTGCTAGATCACCCAATAACTTCATGTTTAACGGTTTGAGGATCAACTAAACTGTTTTTCAAAGCATTTATATCACTGTACACTCACACCAACAAAGTATAAGTATTCTATTAGGTTACTGCAAAAGTAATTGTGGTTTTGTCATTACTTTCAATGGCAAAAACCACAAATACATTTTTACGAGCCTAATAATTTCTCAGCATCCTTGCTAACACTTAGTATCTTTCATGTTTTATAATTATAAGCATCCAAATGAGAGTGAAGTGGTATCTCATTGTGCTTTTGACTTGCATTTCCATAATGATTAATGATGGTGAGTATATTTTTATGTATCATCTACTTGTGTATCTTCTTTGAAGAAATGTTTGTTTAAATCCTTTGTCCGTCTTTTCTTGGTTCTTCCTCAGGTGGCTACCAGCCTGCTGGTTTTTCCTGTGAGCATCGACTCTTAGTTTTCAAGTGTACCATGGAATTGGAAAGGAGTATTGGGGAAAGCGAAAATTTAAATACCACAAAATTAACAGGTTTTACCGAGATTCAACAATCTTTATTTTTAAAATGCTCCCTAGATTGCTGCAAGCCTTTGGTTAATTTTGAGAGTTCTGAAAAAAAATTATCCTCTCAATTTTTGACAGCATTCTTATTGCCTCTATGAAAGGGAGAATTTTTGGAGATCTGTATCCTACCATTCCAGAAGTAAGAGCCTCTATTATCATTTTAAGGAGTATTCTTTTAATCCTTCTTTTTTGTATCTTTCACCTCAAAATAGACATATCATCAAAACCTGTTGGCAATTTTCTCAACTTATATCCAGAATACAATCACTTGTAATTCTCTGCCACCATCTTGTGCTAAGCCACTGTCATCTCACATGCTGGTTGTTACTGAAGTCTTCCATAAGGTCTGAATCAACTGTTGTCTTTCTGTAAAACACGAACAAGCATCTAGACTAACCTCTTTAAAATGTAAGTGAAAGTATGTCCTTTTAAGAATTCTAAGTAGTTTCTTTTCTCGCAGAGAATAGAATCTAAGTCCTTACAGATGCCTGAAAGTCCCTACGTGATCTGATGCCTACCTTCCCTTCCTTTCTCACCACTTCCCTGCTTCCTCATCTTACTTTTGCTGCAATGGTCCTTTGCTATTTCTCATGTATGCTACGTAGCCCTGCATGAATTCACCTTAGAACCTTTCCATTTTCTTTCCTCCTCTGTGCAGAGGTGTTACTCACTTCCAAGTGTCACCTCAGTGGGGATATCTTCCATAATTTTCTTATATAAAACAGTAAACCAGACCGGGTACAGTGGCTCACACCTGTAATCTCAGCAATATGGAAGGCCAAGTTGGGAGGATCGCTTGAGCTGAGGAGTTCGAGAATAGCTTGGGCAACATGGCAAACCCCCATCTCCACAAAAACATACAAAAATTAGCCTGGTGTGGTGGCATGTGCCTGTGGTCGCAGCTACTCAGGAGGTTGAGGTGGTAGGATCGATTGAGCCCAGGAAGCAGAGGCTGCAGTGAGTTGAGGTCGCACCACTGCACAGCCCCAGTGACAGAGTGAGACCTCATCTCAATAAAAATAATCATAAATAAATAAATAATAAACCTTTTGCTCCATACGTAGTCTCTTCCCTGTGTTATTAAACTGTGTTATTCTCCACGGCACTTACCATCTAACTTATTATCGTTAAAATTTATGGGCCTCATGCCTGTAATCCCAGCACTTTGGGAGGCCGAGGCGGGTGGATCACGAGGTCAAGAGATCGAGACCATCCTGGTCAACATGGTGAAACCCCATCTCTACTAAAAACACAAAAAAATTAGCTGGGCATGGTGGCGCGTGCCTGTAATCCCAGCTACTCGGGAGGCTGAGGCAGGAGAATTGCCTGAACCCAGGAGGCGGAGGTTGCGGTGAGCCGAGATCGCGCCATTGCACTCCAGCCTGGGTAACAAGAGCGAAACTCCGTCTCAAAAAAAAAAAATTATTTAGATTATTTCGATTTTTATTTCCTATCTCCTAAAATGCAAGTGACATCAGTTGCAAGTGACATCAGTACTAGGGCTTCTACATTTTATTTCTCTCATGATCTCCAGTTCTTAAATTAGTGCCTGGTATAATGAATGTGCCACAAATATTTGCTAAAATAAATGAAGGAAGCAGAGATGTGCAAAGCAAATTAAGAGAATTAAGTTTCCAAAAACATCAATAATTTTCTATTCTAAAATAAAAGAACAAAATGTCTTGATATATTTTACAATGCCCATCATAAACTCATTTATTTGAGTTGCTCTGCCTCTGTGGATTAATTGCAAATGTGTTCTCATTTAATAGAATCCAGATCAATAGAAGTGACAGCAATTAATTCAGGGTGATGTTTTCCCCTCCTAGTTCAGAATCCAAATATCAGAGGAAGCAAAAGAAGCCCGCCCAATTGTTTCTCTTCACAAACACAAAATTGTGGAGCACATCTTGGCTCGACCTAGCTTCTGCCTGAATGGTCTCCATCTGTTTGATACCATGTGGCACACGAGCATATGCCAAGCAATCAGTCATTCTGCTGTATGCGAAGGGAGACAATGAAAAGATTAATACAATTCCTTTAACTCTGATGAGGAATACAACGGCTCAGTGGCCTCACACATGCATTCTGGAAATTACTGTGCTACAGAAAACTGTTAAACTCATTTCTGGGCTGAGTAAAATATTAAAAAACAATTTGACAGAGCAAGTGCACTGAACAATGTTCATGACAATCCCAGGTTGACAAGACACACTGAAAAAAAGGTACAGAGCAGCCTCAGAAGAAGATGTTTCTTCAGTGTTAGAACACCCAGGCAAAGGACCCTCTGTGAGGCATGAAATAGAGCAATACAGCTATCCACCCTAGAAAGCAACATCGCCAATAATTTTCTGTCCTGAAGACCTCCTCACGTTTCTAGGATGCTGAAGAAAGGAATGCAGAGTAACTTCAAGCTTGGTAGAAAGGCAATTTTAACCTGATTTTCCAGACACCAGCTTGGAATTTAATAACTGTTCTTAAAGCATTGCAGGAACTTTCCACTCAGTTCAAGCTTCTCTCATAATTACCTTCTCAACTTTTTTAATATCTCAGGAAACAGACAACATTTACATTCACCAAAAGTAGAGGCCCTGACTTACAATTTCATTATGACTTTTTCATTATTAAACATGCAACATATATTCTTTGGCAGATAATGTGGAAAATATAAATAAAGAATACACCTAAATTCCTACAATTGAAGTAAGAACACTTAAAGTTTGGGAGTATAATATTCTTGAAATTTACATTTTAAAAATTCTGTGTGTGTGTGTGTGTGTGTGTACATAGTATACATACAGATATTTCTCAACTTACAATGGGATTATGTCCAGGTAAATGCGTCATCAGTTGAAAATATTCTAAGTCTAAAATTCCTTTAATATATCTAACTTATCAAACAATATAGCTTAGCCTAACCTACCTTAAACGTGCTAAGAACAGTTACATTAGCCTACAGTTGGGCAAAATTATCTAACACAAAGTCTCTTTTATAATAAAGTGTGAATATCTCACATATATTCATTGAATACTGTATACTTGCAAATTGAAAACTGTGTATATACAATATATATTCAAAGTAACATGTTGAAGGACACACACACACACACACACACACACACACACATATATATAAAACTCAGGAATGCACAAATGATGTCCACAATTATTTTACATAGCAGTTTACCTATCTCTGCAATATGCCAAGAAAATTATATTCCCAAAGGACAATGAGAGACAAAGAAGTTCTGATTACGAGCTGGAACTTTGGCCTCAAACTTTTGTGGGTAGTCTGCTAAACTAAGTAAGTGTGTACCAGGAAGAACACCTTTTGCTCAGGTTACATAGCCAAAATGGTCATATTTTCTTTAACAGCCATTCTTATCTTACCTTTTCTAACTGAGAAAGAATTTTCTATGACGTGAGGATGACACTTCCTTCCAGGCAGGAAAAGACTATAAACATTGTATTCCTACCACTCGTGCAATGAAAATCAGAGCGTTCATGGTTTTCTAATGCACCTCAACTCCTTCCCAAAACAACACTAACATGATAATAAAAAGCTTTTTAAATGACATAAAGTTAAAGAAATAAAGAGAATGTGACATGAAACAGAAGAAAACACTGTAGAGATGGGGTCTCATTCTGTGGCCCAGGCTGGAGTGCAGTTGCACAACTGTAGCTCACTGCAGCCTCATACTCCAGGGCTCAAGCAATCCTCCTGCCTCAGCCTCTCTAGCAGCTGGAACCTCAGGAATACGCTATCATACTGGATTTTTTGTACTTTTTGTAGAGACAGGTCTTGCTATGTTGCCCAGGCTGATCTCCAACTCCAGGCCTCAAGTGGCCCTCCCATCTCAGCCTCCCAAAGTGCTAGGATTAGAAGCGTGAGCCACATACCAAGCAACTTTATTAATATGTATACCCAGAAAAAAGAAATAGCTCTATGTGAATTCAGACATTTTTTTTTTTTGAGACAGAATCTGGCTCTCTGGCCAGGCTGGAGTGCAGTGGCGTGATCTCAGCTCACTGCAACCTCAGCCTTCTGGGTTCAAGTGATTCTCCTGCCTCAGCTTCCAGAGTAGCTGGGACTACAGGTGTGTGCCACCATGCATGGCTAATTTTTTGTGTGTTCAGTTGAAATGGGGTTTCACAGTGTTAGCCAGGACGGTCTTGATCTCCTGATCTTGTGATCCTCCCGCCTCAGCCTCCCAAAGTGCTGGGATGACAGGCATGAGCCACCGTGCCTGGCCTCAGACTTTTCATGTTTTTGCTCAGTCATTCTAGATATTCTGTGATGACAGAACAGAGAGTAACATGAATATCAAATATACAAAATTGAATCTATATTTGAACTACAGATAATTATAAGATACATATTGACTGTCAATCTCAGACTTGACTGCACATTAAAACTACTTGGGGTACATTGTAAAATCCCAGGATGGACCCTAGGACAACCACTGGGTTTGAGGCACATGCAACAGTAGTACAAAAGCTTCTCCATGAAAAAATGGTTTGCAGACAAATTTGACTACCAATGGTTTAGAATAGTGGTTCAAAAAGACCAGCCCCAAACTAGCAGTATCAGTATCATCTAGGTACTTTTTTTTCTTTTTTAAACAGGGTCTCTCTCTCTGTCACCCAGGCTGGGGTGCAATGGCATGATCTCAGCTCACTGCAACCTCTGCCTTCCAGCGATTCTCCTCCCAAGTAGCTGGGACTAGAGGAGCATAAAACCACGCCCAGCTAATTTTTATATTTTTAGTAGAGATGGGATTTCACCATGTTGGCGAGGGTGGTCTTGAACCTGGTCATGTGATCTGCCCACCTCAGCCTCCCAAAGGGCTGGGATCACAAGTGTGAGCCACTGCACGTGGCCTAGGTGCTTTTAATAAATATAAAATCACATCTAACCCAACTGTACAGAAGGAGAAATTCTGGAGGTAGGTAACAGCAATCTGAGTTTTAGAAAGCACTATGGACGATTATAAAGTATGCTGTAGTTTGAAAACCTCTACTCCAGGACCTTATCATATAAAATGGAGTCCACAGACCAGCAATTAGAGTTACGGTTATCCAAGTTTACCCATAACATTCCTGGATTAGCACTGAAGTCGCATATCCTCCACAAACCCAAATCGTTGGCCACCCCATTCTCAACAGTATCATCAGTCGGATGCTTGTTATCAATGAAAAATGTCAGGCCCTGCTCCAGACATTCTGGGTCAGAATCTGCATTTTAACATGATCACCAGATGATTTGCATGCACTTCACGGATTCAGAATCGCTGCTCTTAGATAGTGGGAGTGAATCTCAAGCCTGCTGCACAATAGAATCACCTGGAAGTCTTTTAAAAAATGGTGGTACCCAGGCTTTCACCCAAGACTGAACCACAGTCTCTGGGCATGGGCCCTAGGCATCTGTGTGAATCCAAGTTTGGAAATAACTGCACTTTCCAAATGTCATGAAGCAAGAATGAAGTCAATCTTACATCAACTCTTCAACTTCTAGGCATCTACAGTCCAAATATATATATTATATTATATATATATCTTATATATAAATTATATTATATATATATCTTATATATAAATTATATTATATATATATCTTATATATAAATTATATATATCTTATATATATAAGATATATATACACATATATATGTGTATATACATGTCCAAATATGTGTATATATATACATATATTTATGTCCAAATATATATATACATGTATATATACATGTCCAAATATATATATAGTGTATATATGTCCAAATATATATTTATATATATATACATGGACATATGTATATGTATATATATATATATCTTGGAAGTATGTTTTGAGTGCCTACTCAGATGGTAGATGCTGTGCTAGGATCCAGTAGACACAAAGATGAGTAAGACACAGATCTTTATATGAAGTAATCATAATCTAGTGACAGTGTCTCCTTCCTAATCTCTATACTTCATGCATAGAAAAAAATACTGTTCACAGTTTAAGTTCTTTTAGTGTTTTCCATTTACTTTCTTTTCTACTCTCTTTCATCCTTTGCTCTCAAGTGTTGGAGAAATTAAGATGTTTTTAATTCAGGGTTCAAAGAATCATTACTCTTCAATGGATACACAACTAGAAAACTACAACAAAAAATTATAGTGAAAAATTACAACTGATATCCCAATGAGGGCAGGTATTTAAAGATTCCATATGTTTTAAACTGAAATGAATCTTGAACCATAATATGTTTTTACTTTTTCAGATAAAAATTTTTGTGCTTCACTTGCATTCAGTAGAACACCTTAGAAAACATTGTTTTGCAGGTATTTTTGAGAAGTAACTATATAACCAAGAAATCTCTATGACATATATTAGGGATTAGCTATAAATTGCCTCTCTTTTGAGCACTTAATTAAAATAAGATATATAGAACAGAAATTCGCAATCACCCAGCTTAAGGAAACTTGAGTATTCCCTTTGCCTGTTCATCTCTCTGAGACTGACATGGACATACATTGTGTATTCAGTGTGTTACTGAAATGACTCAGTGGCAGAAAGCTTTAGGTTACTGGATATAAATCAGACTTGGTCTTGCCTTGTAATGAAATCTTACACGCATTTAAGAAAGAATACTGAGTATAACTCTTTGTGGTTGAAATCACTGCTTCTATTACTTACACATATTACTTAAATTGAATGTGCCACAATCACACTTTACCTTGCTGACACAAAAATCTGAGTACTAGCAATGCTCCTAGATCAAGTAAGGAGGACATGAGATAACATTTTCTCTGTGGACAATGGGAATGAGTTTTTAACCATATAGCATCCATGATTTCTTACCTCAAACTCCAAGAACACAGATCTGCTTGACCATTGGCTAGAATTGAAAGAGTATCCTGAGATGGGAGGTCAAGATACGGAGCAAAGCTTTGTCTATTCAGGGTGTAAGTTCTAAATCTTGGTTTCTGCAGGCTAGCGTGCAAATGTTTTGTTATTACTATTTCAGCAACTATGAGTCAATTACCCATATCTCGTACATATCCCATCAAAAGGTGGTGGTGGCAGGCAGTGTTGCTTTTGCATTAGTGTAATAACTTGTTATTATTGGTAATACTGTCTTGTCGCAAGTGACAAAATCTGGGACTCAGATGAAATTCTAAGATACCACTTTGGAAAGTTTAAATATATGAGGCATAGAGCAGTCTGGATGCTTGAACCACTATGACTAGGTCTGATCTGCTTCAGGGCTTAAGAAGCCAATCTTACATCAGTTCTATCGGTCATCGGAATTCCATTTTCTTGCTGTTCTCTTTCAAGCATCACTAAAATGTATGCTCTATCCCGGTCAATGGGTGTTCTTACTTTGTGCTTTTAAATAAGCAATTGGGAATCACTTTAAACTCGACTAACAAAAAAATTACTTGCTTTTTATATGATGTTGAAAAAATTTAACCACATTTGTTATTACTCTCTTAACTGCTGTTTTCTGGTCAGAAGCAAATAATTATCCATGACCATATGTAGCATCTATTCTAATGACTTAGACAATTGTTTTCTTTTATGGATCTTTTTTTAGAAAATAGCTTTGAAATTTGAAATGACATTGCATTCCAGGATATACAGCCAAAGCCTGCTACCTTTCAAAGGCATATTGTTTCTGCAAATCATGAGAGGAAAACAGTCTCCCAAAAAAGCTAATGGAGTCTGAAGAGCTGTCGTGATTTTCTCAGTCTTCACTGTACTATCAGCTTGCCAGTTTTCTAGAATACTCCAGTCCCTCTACAGTATCATGCATGTTTTGTATAAGTTCATAAATACTTTAGGGAAGATATTCTTTGCCTAATTTCCTGGGGTAAAAAGGTAGTTTCTTATGTATTTTGGACTATTTACCTAATCTAAGATTCTGAGTTTGAGAATGCCATTTGAGATGGGCACCTACTAACTGACAGCTTAAAGGTTCTAAATCTATGGTTCCTGTATTTCTATTCTGATAATGGCTACTGAGATATTTGGCCAGTGAATTGCATGCTAGAAAAATGTAATGAATTTCACAGTTTCTCATATACTGGACATTTCTTGAAGTAAAGGTAACTATTATGTTCTGGTAAGATGAGATAGGTCAAATACAAGGCCAAATAGGACTCAAATTCACTACCAAAATCCTTTCTCATATACTCTAGTTATACATTATTAGAATATATTAGTTTTCAGAATTTTAAATCTGATGCCTTAGGCATATTGTACTCAAATATTCTCAGGCTTGTTTTATTTGTATTGGGACTTTGGCATTATTCATTTTAAGTATCCGAAAGAGTGGATCAGAATAATTCACATTAGACTTGCATGTTGAATAAGTTTATGCACTTTTCTCACACAAAAACTGTCTTGGCTACAAATGTCAGCTCTAAAGATTCTTTCATTGAGTATATGACTTTTAAAATATGTAACTCAAAATACAAATTTATAAAATGTTTTAACTACCTTATACAAATAATACTTTAAAGTGCTGGAAAGTCTTCAGTTTGAATAAAAGCAGTGAGGGCCAATATAAAAAAATAACTTTTGAGGAAAATTAAGAGAAGAAAAATCTATATTATAAGAACTGTTTAACAAATGACTCCTAAATGTTTATGTTCCCTGAACGTTGGAGTAACTACATAAGTGATAATAGAAAAGCTTGTTAAAATAGGATATGAGATCTGAATGTCTGCCTTGTTTTCTCATCTTATAAGAAAAACAAAGAAATCAACAAATAAAAATCAAGCAATATTGCCGTTTCTTTCTGTAATTACAAGAAGTCAAGAGAATTAGCTAAAATGTACATCCTCTTACAATTGCTTTCTAATGTGCCAGGCCAAACTCCTGAGGGTACTTGTTGAATTTCAGTCTGGTTCCCTGCATCTTACCACCTTAGAGCACTTCCATTTTCACTTTGTGGAAAGACTGGTGAATGGCTGAAACATGGTGGTTTAGGACATAGAGGCTGCTGCCTCTATGATGTGGGTTCTAATGCAAGAAGTTACTCAACCTCCCTATGCTCCATTTAAAAAATAATCTGTAAAATAAAAGGCAGTAGTAGCAATAGCCACCTCACAGTGTTGTTGTGACAATTCACGGAACTAATAACTTTTAGAAAACTTGAAACAATGCCCAGAATATAGTAATCATCATCTCTATTAGCTATAGTTTAAGAGCTGTATCCCAAGTAAAGGTAAGCCATTTTTCGGTGATGCAGAGTGAGCTGGCCTTGAAGGCCAACAAAATGTATGCGAGAAATACATCCTCCATACTGAAGGATCAGGTAAAGAGAACAAAAGAATTGCCAGATCACACTCATAGGTTAACTGATTTTGGGAATGGACTCTGAGCCTGGGGGTGGATTGTCTCTTGTGCTTCTAGAGATGTCTGCCAGTAATATACTTAAGTGAGTCCTTTTATTTCCAGGAACATACAGACATCAGGTAAGGCTTTTCATAAAACAACAGAAGATCTTCACCTGACTAAGCCAAGGTGATGCTCTTCTAGGTCTGCCTAAGTCCTAAGAAATGACAGTCTGTTTTCCTACTGTCTGTATTATTGATCATACTGGAAAACAGAACAGGTCTCCAGTAAATAATTTTCAAACACGTGAGTGATAGTTGATGTATATGAGTTTATTTTCTTTGGTTTCTGTGCTTAAAATCAACATCCAGAGTACAAACATGTACTAAATTGTGTGCCATATTGTAAGCAAACTCAAACAAGGATGTCAATTTATAAGGAAGAAACCCTGAGTGTTACTATTAATATTTTTGAAAATAAAAAGCATAGTCTTATTAAAATAAGTCATATCTCCTAGTACATTTAAAATGTTTTCAACATTTAACAGCTCTTGGCCCACAGTAGTGTCAATAAATGTATGTTGAATTGCATGTTTGCCTAAGAGACACTAGACATGGACAGAATACTGTGTTGGGATTCAAATCATCTATTCTTCGAACAAATAATTTACTCAGTTCAATTCCTATTAACATGTATTTGAATCACAGCAACACTAAAGTTACTTTCAGTTAGAATGTTACTATTTTTATTGACAGTTTTCAATTAAAATAAAAGTGATTTAAAATATTTAAAAATATGTTGCTGATATCCTTTGTATTAAATAACGTGGTCCATAAATTACTATACTGCTGCATGCTATTTAAAAAGAGGAGAAATAGAAATAAACCATTTGGAAGCTAAGTTTAAACTTTCACTCCTTCTGTTTCTTGTTAACAATTAGTATTATATTTAAATGTTATTAAAAGAAACAAAGTCCTTCTGAGATATTCAGCTTTTTAATTAAACATACATATATATGTATATGTATATAATATCCCAAGAATGTAACCTTTAACCATGAGAACTATGATGACTCTGGAGTTTTCTTTAATAGGAGATTGAATTAGTCTATTTTACTGTAGCATAGCCTTTGACTTTACTCTCTGACAATATGGATGCTGTCTGAATTGTTTCCATATCCACAGCAGGATGGCAATTTTGTTTGCAAAACTTTTAGTTTATTTTCATATCTAGCCAACTTTATTCACGCAATTATTCGGGTCTGAGATGGCACATTCCTCAAATCTCACTTTCTGACCTGCTCTTACCCTAAACAGGTGCAGTTCACAAGAAACAACAGACTTTACTATGCACTGTTACTATGACCCCTTTCAGCTCCCCTCTCTCCTCTGAACCATAATTTTTACAGCTCCATACTGATCCTTCAGTATGGAGGATGTATTTCTCGCATACATTTTGTTGGCCTTCAAGGCCAGCTCACTCTGCATTCCCCACCACAACTTCCTCCCTAAATTCATGCTGGTTTGTTGTTTTCTGAATATTTCTCTCTCTGGATGGAAATAGGAAGAAAACTTCCTGTTGTTTTCTTCCTATTTCTTCCTATTCTGGAAAGTTCTAGCTCGACTTTCATAACAGTCAAGTAATTTTCCAGTTATAGCTACAAAATTTCAGTGTAATTGTAATTAACAATTCAGAGTGCCAATCAGTAAATCACCCCAAGATTTTTCCTTCCTTTGAATCCCAGATAATTTTCAACAAAATTAATTCCTGACTTTTCAACTCATAAGGAACAAAACTGTGATATGTGTGTATGTGTGTGTGTGTAACTAAGTGTGAGTCTTGATTTTTTTTGATATTAAATAGTATTTTATAATAAAGATCTCTCTGAACTTATCCAGACAGTAACTGCTTTATAACTGAAATCAGTTTAACTATTAAAATTATATACAAGAAAATTAGGAGTATTGCAGTACTTGGTCGCAAATAACTTGCCATCTGGTGTCGGGTCAGAAAATGCTATTTCATCAGTGCTGAGAAAACAGCCAAACATGAGGCAAGAACTGAAATGGATGAAGAAAAATTAGTACAACAGGGAAGAACAGTAGCTCATTTTCAAGGTTGACACAAATTTACTTTTCAACTCAGTATTACAAATAACTAGGAAAAAAGAAAGGAAAAGAGTATCTTTACCTCTCTAGAGAAAGTTAGGGAATGGCCAGCTACCACTTCTGCTATTTTTAACTTGGCTGAGTATGAGAAATTGTACTTTTAAAATATGATTCTTCTCAAATTGCAATTACTAAAACTTCTCATTTTGACCACAGGGTGACCTTTCCTTCTTGCTTTTATTTTATCTGTCTTCCAGTATATTTTACTAAGAAAATGGAAGAAAATGTCAGATCAACAACTTGCTGGAGCAATGTATTTAAAAAAAAAAACAGTTTGATTGAGATATAATTTATGTACCATAAAATCCATCTATTTAAAGTGAACAATTCAATGATTTTTAGTATGTTCACGGAGTTGTGCCGCTATCACCACAATCAAGTTTAGCATATTTAAATCAACATTATAATGAAATCCTGCTTTCAGTAGCAATCACTCACCGTTTCTCCTACAACTTCCCAGACCTAGGCAACTACTAACATGTATTCTGTCTCTATAGATTTGCTTATTCTGGATATTTCATATAAATGAATCACACAATATATCATCCTTTTAAACTGGCTTCTTTCACCTGGGATAATATGTTCAAGGTTCATCCAAGTTTTAGCATGGATCAGCACTTCATTCTTTTTTATGGCCAAGTGACACTCTGCCAGACATTTTGTTTATCTGTAAATCAGTTACGGAACATTAGCATCGATTCCATTGTTTGACTACTGTAAAGAATGCTGTTCTCAATATTTGTATACAAGTTTTGTGTAATTTTTATATTTAACATTTTGAGGAAATTCCAAAACGTTTTCCAAACTGTCTGCATCACTTTACATTCAAACCAGGAACAACTGAGGCTTCCAAGTTTTGCACATTCTGGCCAATACTTTTCATTATCTACTACATTATAGCTACCCTGGTAGGTCTGAAGTGGTATCTCATTGAGGCTTTGATTTGGATTTCTCTAATGGGTAATTTCTCTAATAATATGGAACATCAATCCATGTGCTTATTGGCTATTTACAGATCTTTGGGAAATATGTATTCAGATCATTTGCACATTTTTAATTGGGTCATTTATATTTTTGTTACTGAGTTGTAAGGATTCTTTACATATTCTGGGTACAACTTTTTATCAGACTTAACGATTTGGAAATATCTATTCTATAACTGTGTTGTTTTTTGTCTTTCATAATGGCAGACTTTGTAGTGCAAAGTTTTTAATTTAAAGGTAGCACATTTTTTTCTATTTATTTTTCTTTCATCACTTGTATTTTTAGTATCACTCCCCGCCTCCTATGTTACTCTGTAGAAACCTATCTGATTACAGTAAACTCAGACAGATAAGCTAGGATAATTTTTCCATCTGAATACCCCTGATTTAATGATACCATCAAAGTTTACTTGTCATTTAAGGTCATATATTTACAGTTTCTGAAAATAGGGCCTGAACATCTCTGGGAGTAATTATACTGTTTACCTCAATGCTTGAATAATTATTTCATCTTTTTTTTTTTTGCTATTGATGTTATACTACTTGTCTTTATATGTTACAAACACAAAAATTTATTATTACAATGATTAATTTAGATCACTTTAAGTTTTTAAAAAGCTGGAAGAAGAAAGGAGAATAAGCATATATTTACAAGGTTTGTTATATTTACATTTTTATTTATGATTATTTGATGTCTTCATTGCTTCCTGTGGATTAATATTATCTGAATTTTTGTATACTCTAATACACCTCTGCCCTCATTCACCTTATTTGTGTTGTTACTACCAAATATATTGCATTGCTACATGCAGTAGGCCCAACAATGCAATTAAATGTATATTGTGTTATGCAATTGCTCTTTAAATAGGTGAGAGGATCCTGAAAAAAGTAGGCAATTATACTATCCTTCATGTATCCCTACATAATTACCTTTACAGATACTCTTTTTTGTCTTGTGTACATTCAAATTACCATCTGGCATCAGTTGATTTCAATGTAAATAATTTCCTCTGATATTTCTTACAATGCACATTTGTCAGAAAAATACCTCTTGGTTTTTGTTGATCATTTCTTGAAGATAGTATTGCCAGATATAAGAAATTTGACTGAATTTTTTCCCTAGTACTTTGAATATTTCATCCAACTGACCTGTGGACTCCGCTGTTTCTGATGAGAAGAGAGTGGTTAACATCACTGGGGTTTTTTAAATCTAAGAAGATTTTTTTCTTGCTACTTTTAATATTTTCTTAATATATTTGTTTTTTGACAGTTTTAATATGATGTGTCTGTGTGTAGATCTCTTTGCATTTATTCTATTTGTAATCCATTGAGTTTCTTGGATGTGCAATATAATGTTTTAATTGAATTTGGGAAGTGTTTGGATATGATTTCTTCAAGTATTTTTTTCTGCTCATTTATCTTTTTTTTCCTCTCTCTGATAATCTCAGTAGCTTAATGTTGTCTGTCCCACATTTCTCTGAAGCTTTAAAAAAATGTTTCTTCTTTCAAAGGACATGAACTCTTGTTGGGGGTCAGGGGACTAGGGGAGAGATATCAGAGGGTGGGAGAATTAAAGAGGGATGACATCAGGAGAAATACCTAATGTAGATGACAGGGTGATGGAGGCAGCAAACCACCATGGCACGTGTATACCTACGTAACAATCCTGCATGATCTGCATGTGTACCCCAGAACTTAAAGTATAATAACAATTGTTTTAAAAATTTCTTTGTTTTTCTTCTCTGCTCTTCACATTTGGGTACAGATATTGATCTAATTTCAAGTTTGCTAATACTTTCTTCTGTGAGCTTAAATCTACTGTTGAGCTTTTTCAGTAAAATTTGTTTACTCTATTTTACACCTTCAGATTTTTAATTTTATAGACAATTTTATATGTCTATACCTTTATTGGTAATTTTTATTTTTATTTGATGAGATAATACCACTAAACCTTTCATTATGGTTTCCTTTCATTTTTGGTAAATATTTTTCATAGGTGCTCTGAATTTTTTTGTTGTAGTTGCTAAATCTAACATCCTGGCGCCATTAAAGACAATGCCTGCTAATTACTTTTTTTTTTCCTGTGTATCAAACATACATTTATGTTTCCTTTTACATCTCAAAATTGCTTTTATGTTAATGTACAATTTAGATAATATATCACAGCAACAATGGTATTAGAGGCACAAACAGAAGAGTGGAAGCCTGGTGGAATGAAGGTCAGATTGTTTTTTTTCCTGCTAGCCCCACTACCTGCTTACTGTACAGTTTTTGGTATGATTTTGTCTTTTTGTAACTATAGCTCCTACCAGATTACACTCTTTCTTAATTTCAGCACTCACATGGCTCTGGTAACTTTTTCCTCCCCTTAACCCACTGGAGATTTTTCTTACCCCTGCTGGTCTCTAGGACCTAATCATCTCTTGCTGGTTCCCTTATCTTTGTCAACTATAAAGTCTCATTTCAAAATATCAGCTAAGTATGGATTCTATTTCCTAATGGATCCACGACTTGTTAGCTTGGTGAGACTCTTCACTTCCAACTTAGCACCTATAACTACAGACTACATATTTAGTCTCCTATTTAAAGTTCTCTGATAATGCACATTTATTGTCTATTCATACATTTTAGGCCACTTTGTAGGACCCAGAATCTGTCATTATTCATATTTATTAGCTATAGAAATTGTCCATGCATAAATTTCTCCAATATTTATTTATCAAAGAAAATATATATTTATCAAAGTGTATTGAATAACTCAAGAAATTTCTGGAAGGCTAGGGAAACATGCCTGGAAAATGGGACAGGAACAAAGGTGGGCAGTCATCAGATAGGGCCGTA
Source organism: Leontopithecus rosalia (assembly GCA_028533165.1). Taxonomy (NCBI): domain Eukaryota; kingdom Metazoa; phylum Chordata; class Mammalia; order Primates; family Cebidae; genus Leontopithecus; species Leontopithecus rosalia. The sequence continues at coordinate 2,429,075 of CM052657.1, read as the reverse complement.
GTTAAAATCAGTAACACTAGACCAACGAAGAGCCTGCTGCAGTTTCCAAAGAATATGAGCAACCTGTCTGAAGTGCCATGAGCACTACTGAACACTAGACACGGTGCTGTACTGCCTCTGGGATTTGTCCCTGCTCCTGATGCTGCAAACTGGCGGAATGGGTTCTTTGTTCTTATCTCCCAATTTCGAGTCCGGAGTTGGTGACTCAGTTTGACAAAGCCAGTATTTCATGTCATGCCCTGAGAAAACTAGTATCTGGCATTTTCAGCTTACATGGTAGAAAGCAGACTGTATCTCCACAAACACTCCAAATAAGAAACTGTTCATCCATAAAATGGGAACTGGATGCCTGTCATAGAGGACATGAGAAGTGACCACCACCACATATCTATTTGTCTGCCAAGCATTTGTTATTTTTGGCTCTCTAGCATATAAAACCTTTTCACATAGTTCCACTTCAAAAATGAAAATGAAATAAAGCAACCCGAGCCTAATGTAGTACACTATGCCTTGTGAAACCAAAATGCATTCTTACCTTCTGCAAAGAGCAATTCAAAATGTCATCAGTTACTACATTTAGTTAGAACACCAGGATCTCTAGAGAAATATTTATTACTTCTGACCTCAATATGTCTTAATAAATACACACACACACATACACACACACACACACACCCATGTTTCAGCTACTTATTTTTTGTGCAAAATATTTTCCCAGCTTTATTGAAATATCATTAACAAATAAAAATTCTATATATTGAAAATATACCACATAATATTTTGATAAACATATACACTGCAAAATGGTTGCCAAAATCATGTCTTGATATTTTTTAACTATAAAATTGTCGCCAACATGCCCTATAGAAAACAGTAGAAGAAATGAAACTGAAAGAATATGAAAAAAGAATGAAAACACACAACTTTGTTTCTCCTCTATTTGGGGTTGTTTACCATCTTTTTTCAGACAGGGAAACTGTGCTCCATGTGCCTAATCCCCAAGTCTATAGATTTCTTTCTATACTTTAAATAAAGAATTTTTGTCATCTCCATATCCTATGATGCAAGGTGCTATTGAATCTGGTTTCAGTTAACTAAACTAAACACACAAAAGCCCTAGGCTGCTTAATGTGTCAGACCAATCTATAATCATTCATAAACTTGATGAACTTTGGGATGGGAGAAGGTAGATAGAGGCAGGCTTTTTCCACTGTTCACTGAAATTTTGAGAGTGCATTGAGAAAAGAGAGGTTAAAATTGCCCAAAGTGTGTACAAGGTCAAATCAAAGAGTATGGTGGACATTATTCTCATTTGGCACTTAAAGTAACAGAAGTGCGTTGGCAAAAGGAAAAAAAAGCACGAATAAATGAAAAATGATTACAGCTTGCATTACTAATGCTTAATATCAATTATTAAAGCTATCTACATTTACAATTGCTTTTTGAAAAGTGGATATTATCAAGGGCTCGTGTTATGATCACTTTCAGCAGTACTTATTGTCCTGAATAGTGTAGTTTCTTTTAAAGACATGGCATACAGCTATGGCTTTCTTTTTCTTTTTTCCTCAGGCCAGTGATGAGCATCAAATAGAATGTCTTTTCTCATAGTAAGCAATTCACTGTGTGTTGATAACATTTCATCAGCAGATTTCTAGACATCTCACTAAATTTAAGCTTCTTATCAAGATTTATGATGTTCTTACTTTTTGTCAATCATTTTCCCAATGGCTTGAAGTCAGAAACAATAGAATTTTGCAATTCATAAACTATTGCAACCTCATTATCAGCAGAAACTCCTTGACTCGTAATCTTCAAATGTGCAGTCTTTCATGATTCTTAAATACCTTAATTTTTCCTAACTCAGTCTACTTCTCAGCTCCTTCTGCTAAGTCATCATACTCCTTTATTGTGGCCTTATTCAGATCTTTAAATACGTTTGGCACTTTCTGCTGTACCAATATGGTGTTCAGGGACAGCCAACACTGACTGTAATTCCCAAGCACTGGGCAACTTAATTCTCTGATTTTTTTTTTTCAAAATTAATATGCCACACGTAGGTAACATGTTGAAATTTTCCAGAACCATTAAGGCAGGACAATAGGGTCTGGAGGCAGGGAACCTAACACTGAGCTGACTTCCCAGAATTGAATCACAAGGAAAACCCCACCTCTCCACATCGAAGTAACCAAAGGATTAGAGGCTACTCCCTTGCCCAGATAAGAAATGGAAAGTATCTCTGATTGGTTACCTCCCTAAATCAGTCTTCATATATAACTTTGTTACTTTACTTCAGCCTCTGATTGGTCCCCTCCCACGACCAATCAGACTGCTTATGGCCTACTCCTTCTTTTATATAGGGTGTAACCAATTCACCAATGGGAAGACTCTAGAGGGTATTTAAACCCCAGTAAGTTTTGTAACCAGAGCCCTTGAGCCACTTGCTCTAGCCCATTCCCACTCTGCGGAGTGTACTTTCATTTCATTAAATTTGTGCTTTTGTTGCTTCATTCTTTCACCGTTTTGTGTGTTTTTTTCCAATTCTTTGTTCAAAACGCCAAGAACCCAGATGACTCATAGTCAAGACCCTCCTCCACTGGTAAATCTAGCAATAGCTAACTTTCATAATTGTTATTTATTTTCTCATGCTGAGGAACAGCTCACTTAAACAATTATTGTGAATATGCGTATTGCAATAATTTTGTCTTTTATGTAGTCACCTCTGTCAAAATACTTTATCACCTCTAGTGTCTTTTCTAATATTTAATTTTTGGTGCCTCTTAGACTCACCCATTTTCTTCACAGGCATTTCTATTTTGTTATAAGACTTTTTAAATTTACTCGTGTGAACAAAAAAGATGGCAAAAATAAACAACATATTTTTAAATGCAAATACAAAACAAAACTTCATTGAGGAAATCATTGAAGCAAAACTACATCATGCTCTGCATATTTTACATTAATTTCCATGTGCTATAAATGTTTTCATGGAAACTTGCATGTAGGTTTGTTATACCAGGTTTTCAATTTGGATAGTAAGAACTGGTTAATTTCATTGAAAGTTATAATAACATCTATTCAGATGATTAGAGTTTACATAGCATGGAATATATTCATTTATCCATTGCATGCTAAGGATAAACAGGATTATTTCCCCAAATGCTAGTTACATTTTCACACCGACTCTGTCCAGAAAATCCATCTCAGATTGTCTGTATTTTCTTGGTCTTCCATAATCACATTTTGTACCAGTTAGATTATTTGTTTTGTGTAACGGGAGCAAAGCTATTAATTTAAACAGAATATTTATGCAGAGGGTAGCAAGCAGTACACAAAAGAGTCAGGAAAATGGAAGAATCACATTGAAAAAATGGCCAAGAAGAGGAAAAGGTAGGTTGCAGCCAGCAGCAGACTGGCTGCCACATCAACTAGCAGCTCTGTGAGAACTGTCTGGCTGCTGCTGCTGCTGCTGCACACCACATATGCCAGCTTGCACTTCTGTCACTGTCAGCACCAAATACCGTATTCTCCCTATGCACTGCACTGCTTCTACTATGGCTGCTCCTATTCCTGGGACTTTAGTGATGTTGTTATTATTGCTAAAATTCATGTTCTACGGTTTTCTCCCTAAATTCCAATTCAAAGTCTAATATGGGGAAAAATGGTTTAAAAAACTAGATCACATGCTCTCAATCTAGCTGCAAGAGAGGCTGAAAATCTAACATTTCTCTAGAAAGAAGACTTTTACTTTATTCATACTCAAAAGGTCAGAGGAACCCACACATGGGACAAGTTATCAGATGGACAGTTATCTGATATCAACTCACCTCTATTGTTTATCTTATGAATTTTCCATTGTTTCAATGAGTTGAAGGTATTGACTTGTCAGTAAAGTAGAGAATCAGAAACCCTAAATATAAGTTGATGGATCAATGGAATTCTCAATACAGAGATAATGGATAATGGGCATAATAACAGTATCATTGTTTTTAATTTGTGGTTGAAACTACAAATCCAATATTATTATGAATGTGCTTTAAATTTTTCTTTTAGTGTGCAGTTAGGACTTCAAGAATTTACCCATTATGAGTGAATCTGAATGAGCATTTAATGAAATGACTGACCTGGGTTAAATACGCACACTGTGGACATGAAAACGTGAAAATAATAAGCCCATAGGAGACATGAGGTCTTGACCTGAGATTAATCAAGCTCTCTCACCTGCTGAGTTAGCCATCTGTTTATTCTTATTCTTCTTTTCTAACAAGCTTACATGAAACACATACTGAAAGGAATTATAAACTTTCAGGCTGATGCTAGATTTTGTCAAAAGACTTAGACCAAGTTTATACTTCTTATATTTCTTAGCTCTATTCTTTTGCTATCTCAAACCTGTTATCTGCTCTTCTGTCTGAAAAATTAACATTTTTAAAGTCTCTTCACCCAGGAGAGGGTATGTAAAATGGCAGAGGGGCTTGAATAATGTTCACATGTGATATAAAAATAATACAGCGTTTTAGAACACATTCCCCAAATAAACATTTTTTTCCTTTGGTAACTCTACTTGCTCTCTCTCTTTGTGTGTGTATATATAGTATATATAACATATATAATATGATATATATATATCATAGATGTTATATAATATATATAATACATGTTATATATAATTGTATAATACATATATCCAATATTTGTCCTATTTCCTCAAGGCATATGGTTTCTAACAAAGTACCTAGCTAGATTATTTATGTATAAATGCTGAATATGGGATATCTAAACAAATAGTAATGATTATAATAATGGATTGAGTTTTTACTGTGTGCAAAATTGTCAGCTAGGCACTTTTTTGTGCGAATTATTTCTAATTGTTCAAACATCTCCACTAGATTTATATATCCACAGAGAGGAAACATAATTTTCCCAGTGTTACAGAACTCTTAAATGATGGTGCTAGAACTGAGCACACATTGCACACATTTGGGGTCCCAGAAAACAAATTGAGAACTGATACACAAAGAAAAAGAATCAAGAGTCTATCCACCTTTCCCATTGTGAACTGTACTTAAACCAGTTAAGTTGTGAAAACTCTCCTCCAGATTATAAATGAAGAATAGTGGAGTCAGAATGTCAGCATTTTGTAAATTCAAGAAAAATAAAGACCTAGTAACAGCTAAAAACACAAAGGAGATAACACTAGACTTCATGAGCCTCCTGGTGTGACAACACATTTCAGAATCTGGTCAAGACTCTTAACAGAAACATGGCACAGAGAAACATGTTAAATAATACCACAGGGATGAAGTCAACCAAATCCATACTGTGTATAACTACCTGAATAGTCAATAAATAAACTACAAGAGACAAAGAGAGAGTAAGATTATATAGATTAAAAGAAACTTTAGTAATGTAACACCCAAATGCAATATTCAGATTTTGTCAAGATCTTGATTCATTTAAGAATTATCAAATAGAGATATTTAAATACTGCCAAAATATTTAGTATTATTAAACAATTAATTGTATAAATGTTTTAGGCATAATAAATAACTATATTGTGGTTATGTCTAAAAAGTGTTATATTTTAGATATCTCTAATAAATATTGATTAAAGTGCATATATTTTAAATTTGGATCAATTGTCCTTAAGGAAGAGGTTGAAGAAGGTGTACAGATGTAAGACTGAATTTGGGAGATGAGACAATGGAATTTTCTCATACTGTTCTTTCAACATTTGTAAATATTGATCCATGATTTTAAAAGAAGTATAATTTTTAAAAAAATCTAAAATACAAAGAAGAAATTGAGTATTTTTGACTTCTCATAAGTAATATCAAGCACTCCAACATATTAATTTTTTTTTCAAATTTTTGGCTCTCTATTAGTGACATAGCAACGGTAAATCATGTTTGTGTCATAAAAGATGATTTCTCTACGTTTCAGAAGACTCAGAAAGTGTGCCAGTTGTGTTTGTTGATAATCAATATCTTCCCTAGACCTGTTGTTTGATGTGGCAGTATAAGGTATTAAGTATTGTTTACCACATGCTCTAATTGCTTTCTGTTTTAATTCTTCAATGGAAGGCATTCAGGTGAAATTTGTAAGACTGGGGAGAAGGAGAAGTCATTTAAAGGAAAACCTACTTTTACCCACAGAACATTTCTGACACAAATGCGTATGAAGTTTTCCCACACCGACTGCCTCGCCAACTGTAAGGATACTAACTTGATGTCCTACAGTTTAATTCTGCATCTACCTGGTGTTAGTGCCAATCCATGAGGTTAAGGGCTCAATCCCACAAGTCTGCTTCCTTCTTCAAATGCCAATCCCAAGTTCCAGGTTGTCACCTATACTCTGACCAACCAGCTATAAATCAGAGTTCTCACAACCTCTCCCCCTCCTCATGTTAAACAATTTGCTACAACAGCTCATAAAACTCAAGAAAATATTTACTTAAATTTACCAATTTATTATAAAGGATATGACAAAGAAAACAGATGAACAGCAAGATGAAGAGGTAGATACATAGAATAAGGTCCGAGGGTTCCTGAGCACAGGAGCTTCTGTGCCCATGGAGTTGTGATGTGCCACCCTCCAAGCACATCGATACATTTGATGCCCAGAACATCTCTGAATCCTGTAGTTGAGAGATTTTCTGGAGGTTTCATCACATAGGCATGATTGATTACTAACTCAATTCCCAGCGTCTTTGGGGCTTAAAGCTCCAAATTTCTAATCATGGCTTCGTCTTCCTGGCAAACAGCCCCCATCTTAAAGCTATTCAGGAGCCTACCAAGTGTTGCCTCATTAGAACAAAAGATATTCTCATCACTCGGAAAATTCCAAGGAATTTAGGAGCTTTGTGTCACAAACCAGTTTCAAATTGAAACAAAGATCAAATTGAACAAAAGATGCTCCTAGCACCCTATCATTTAGGAAATTACAAGGTTTTTAGGAGCTCTGTGTCAAGAGGCAGGTGTAGAGACCAAATATATATTTTTTATTATGTCACACCATTATTTGCTTGCAACACATGCAAGCATAAATAAGTATATATGTGGCTACTGGCAGAGCTCAGAAGTAGGGTTTTGCTTACAGCTTTAGAAAAACTCACTTAGGTATGGAAGCTTTGGTGGCAGCTTCTCTGAAATTCCTCCATGAACAGGAATGACACTAAGCTGTGATGCTGATAATTGCCTATTTATTCATCTGAGTGTTGGTTACCAGGGTGCTTAGTGTGTGAAAATAATTGAGCTCTGTATGATGATATGTGCACTTCTCTGTGTATGTTCTACTTTTCTGCAATAAAATGTTAAGACGAAAACCAGAATAGTCAGGACATGGTAAAAAAAAATCTATATGCCTTTTCACATTTGTTTCAGTTGAACAAGAAAAGAAGGTCTACCCTGTGGTACTGAAAGACAGAAAAGGCAGATCACAGATAAATTCATATCTGCATTATTTATGGATATCCAAACTGCAACTCAACCGATTAAGACCTTAGTTTTAGATTAACCCTATGCCAAATGTAGAGTAATGATAGATCTTTCTTATGTGAATTGAAGCATCCCATGGTTCACATTCAATTTGAACTTTGATAGCAATTTTGAGGACTCTATCAGGGCCTGTACCTGCATTAGGAATTGTGATATATTGTGAGAAACATTTCCCGGCTCATTTCAATTTGGTATATAACTCAGCTTCACTGGTAATGGTATCTCAAGGTGGAAGCCATAAAACTTGTGCATGAAAGAATTACAGGGAAAGAAATACGAGCCTCACATTCTGACCTGAGGGTCAGAGAGTGGACTTGTAGATAAAAAACTCAGGGAGACTTCTTCTTTAGAGGAAGAGTAGGATAGGGAATATGTGTATGAGGGAAAGGAATTAGGAGTTGCTCTGTTTGACACATTTAACCCATTTTATAGCAATCAAAGTTAAACATGATGTAGACTATAAAATTATATTTTGAGACATTATTAAACATTGATTTGAAGATACTGATGCATACAATAATATGTATGTTTTTGGAGATAATTTTTAATATTTTAGATGTGGGGAATGATTTGTCATTAGGTTAACTGGTCATACAAATGTTCAAATAATCACATCAATTCTAACACAATCAATCTTAAGTATTACATGTATAAAATATATAATATATATTTATAAACAAAACATATATATTACATATTGACATAAATATTATATACAATATTATTAATAATATACATAGAATTAATATAATTATTAAAATGTAATTAATAATATATAAGTATTATATATAATATTTATGTTTGTATGTATATATCCTAATTAATTATACTTATGTTGTGTGTGTGTGTATCCTAATCACACTAACATTGTATACTGAGTTCTATTTCACAGAGTATTTTGACTTAGGAATGACATTACATATATCAAACCTTGTGCATGTGCTACATACAGACCAATAATTCCTAGAAATTATAGTCAAAACAATCTGTTCATATTTCCCAAAGAAAAAGTGATTTTTAATTTTTAAAAATGGTAATATAAGATAATACTATCTTTGTAAGAAACTCAAACATTACCAAACAAAGAAAATACTATCAGAAGTCCTTGATCTCTTCCCTGTTAACCACTTCAGACCACAGAGGGACAAAAAAAACCTTATTAACAATTACTACACATTTTAGTAACTTTTGTGCTTTTCAAGTCAATATGTATTTATCTACCTTTTTCTTCATATATAATAGAATTTTTAAAACTTAAGTGGATCATTGTTTTCTATAACTCTTCTTCCCACTTAACATTTTGAAGTTGTCTTCTGTGTTAATAGACATATATATATACCCCAATATGTTTAACCACTGCATATTCTTCAACATTATGAATGTATCATAATTTTGTTGACCTATTTCCAAAATGTTCACTATTATAAACAACAACATAAGAACTTACAATTTCACATAAGATGCTTCTAAGCACAAGCTCTGGGGTCAGACATTTCTGCTATCTAACTAGTGTGAACTCTTGAGTGAGGTATTTAATTCTTTTGAGATAAATATTTTTAACCTATAAGAAAACAAATAATAAGTACCAACATCACAGGCTACTATGAGTATTAAATAAGTAACAGGTTCTTAGCATAGAGCCTGGAATCTAGTAAATATTTAGTAAATACTAGATAATACTATGTATAAAATATATATATTATAAATATGCCTTATATATTTTATACATATATATATATGGTTACAGGGAAAGAAATATGAGCCTCACATTCTCACTAACTATATATGTATATATATATATAGTTAGTGTATAAGGCATATTTATAATATATATACTTAAACATAATGTATAATATAACCTTTATAATGCATATATTTTATAATGTGTTAAATGCCTCTAACATACTCAGATATAAAATTCTCAATATATGTCGGTATATTTTTCATGCATTCTTCTCTATTACTAACATTTAATGTTTATAACACCTGTAAAAGCAGTTCTTATGAACATTTATAGTAGCTTTACAAAAGTAGAACACTGAAAAATACCAATCATTTGTTAATAATGTCATTTGTCAACATTTTCGGCCAATCAAGATATTCTTATTGCTATAATATTTACACATTTTTATGAGACACATGTCATATTTTGTTACATGTATAGAATGTGTAATGGTCAAAGTCAAAAGTCATTTAGGGTATCCCTCCTCTCAGGTATTTATTACCATGTGGTAGGGACATTTCAAGTCCTCCCTTCTAACTATTTTGAACTATACAATACGTTATTGTTAACTATAGGCACCTACTCTGCTATCAAACGTTGGAACTTATTCCTTCAATTTAACTGCATGTTTGTACCCATGAACCAACCTCTCTTCATCTCCCACTGCATATGAACCTCTGTTAACTGACATTCTCCTCTCTCCCTCTATGAGATCAACTTTTAGTTCTCACATAGTGCATATGACAATCATACAGTATTTGTCTTTCTGTGTTTGGCTTATTCCACTCACTTAACATAATGATGCCCAGTTCCCTCCACACAGCTAAAAACAACAGGAATTTAGACTTTTTTTATGGCTGGATAGTATTCAACTGTCTATATACCACAATTTCTTTCTTTATCTGCTGTGGGACACTTAGATGGACTCCATGTCTTTCCTATCTTGTGAATAGCACCACAGTAAACACGTGACTGCAGGTATCCCTTTGATATAATTATTTCCTGTCCTTTGGATAAATACCCTGTAATGCAATTGCTAAATCATGTTTAACTACATATAATCTCTTGTTTTATGAACTGTTTTTTTTTTCAATTTTATAAACTCAAATTACCCAGTCTTTTCCTTGTGGTTTTAGGGATTTGTGTCATGCTTGGAAAAGCATTTCACAAAAATTAAAACAATATTATCTTATGTTGGCCTATGATTTATGTTTTTTTAATGTTACCTTCTAAATCCTTCTGGAATATATATTTTTACATCATGGGAGATAGACATCTCATTTTAATTTTTTTTCCAAATGAAAAGTCAGTTGCTTTTAAGTCATTTTTTATTACTTTGCTCCATGAATTTGAAATGTCAATTTTTATGATATAACAGATAATTTCATATGCATGGATCTCTTTATGGGGTCTCCATTTGGTCATTGAAATTAGTTAATTTTTTTTTTTAAAAATGTGATACATTTGGCTGCTTTGAGTATGAATGTTAACCTTGCCTTGTAGACACAGTTGAAAAGATTTTCAACCACAGATATTTATTCCTTTTTCCAGAATAGGATAACAATCCTCAGTGCATTCATTATTCTACAATATATGGGTTGGTGCCTGGAGAAAATTAGAAAGATATCCCCAGTTTGTCTGCAAATTTAACTATTTTCCCTTCTCTGCTGGAGGTGATCTTGCCTCCAATTATTAGAAATTGACATGAAGGCCGGGCGCGGTGGCTCAGGCCTGTAATCCCAGCACTGTGGGAGGCCGAGGTGGGTGGATCACGAGGTAAAGAGATCGAGACCATCCTGGTCAACATGGTGAAACCCCGTCTCTACTAAAAATACAAAAAATTAGTGGGTCACGTTGGCGTGTGCCTGTAATCCCAGCTACTCAGGAGGCTGAGGCAGGAGAATTGCCTGAACCCAGGAGGCGGAGGTTGCGGTGAGCCGAGATCGCGCCATTGCACTCCAGCCTGGGTAACAAGAGCGAAATCCGTCTCAAAAAAAAGAAAAGAAAGAAAGAAATTGACATGAAATGCTGCAGGCTGTGTAGTAGATATTTTCTGTCTAACCTGTACTTCAGTCACCACAGCTTTCCCCCAACTATTAGGGAATTTGCAAATATTAATTCTTTTTTTCTGTCATCAGCCACATTGACTAGTCCCTCTGCCTACCATTTTCCTTTCTAGGCCCAAACATCATATCCCTTGCCTTTTGAGCCCTCCAAGAGTGTCTATTCCCATTATATTTTCTAAATAGACTCTACTTTTTTTGCAGTAATTTCTATTATCTTTTTCACAGAGAATGATGGTGAGTCTCAAAGAGCTTCAAGAACTTCCTCAGAAATGACAGGATGAACCTTATGCAGCCCAGTGATGTCTTCCTAATCCACCATTGCCAAGCTGACGCTCCATTGCTACCTTAGTAAATTGTTGTAAATGTGTGTGGGTCATGGTAGATTAGAGGATTATTGAAGGATTCTTTCTAAAATGATTTAAGGACTTGGCACACCCTAAGGCCTGGCTGTCTACCTTGGAGGTGCCTGTAGCAGTGTAGGAAAAATGCACAACTTTCTTCTCCTCCAGCATAACGTCTCAGTGTATGAATGTGTGTAACGGTGTATGCATCATCTGTTACAGTGTGTGTCACGATCAATCAACTCAAAATAAAGCTCTGGCCCTTTAAGTTAAATATTAGTGTGAATGGGTGTTGAAAAGTGTTGAAAATTAGCACATTGATCCAGAAAGACTGAGGTACTTGCTTTAAAGGGGAAGCATAGCTCTACAATCTGTAATTTAACTGTACACATTTGCATGCCTCTTTATCCCATTCTGAAAAGTTAATGTAATTGGAATCAACAGTTTATATGAAAATAATTATCATTATGGCAAACCACGGGACTTAAATGGTAACTATCTTATTCATTAACATATTCCTTAGCTAAGATGAAGATTAATAATCTTCCTTCATCTATTGTAAGGATATGAAATGTTTATTTCATTAACAAGTTCAAACCACAGAGGTTAGGTGAGCCTCTAAAATGCCACCAAATTTAAGTCTATAAAAAATTATTTTATATTATAATTTTAACTGTAAAAAACAAACATTTTATTTGAAAGGGTAAATTTAAGGATGTCAAAATTAAATTAGAAAAAAATTGCTATTCTCTGTTATTGTACTTAATTTTATCTAAAATGGACATAAAACAAAAATATATATGTATGTATTTAAGGTTCAAATTTAGTTTATTTTTGAAAAACAATCTAGTTAAATCATCTTACAGCCATATTGTAATAAGCTAAGTGGTAAGAATTTAGTGTAGTTTGAACAGAAAAACTGAAAAAAAACTGACCTGCAGAATTCATTAGTGTAATATTTATAAAATGCTTGGAACTAGAAGTCTGCAGAGATTTAGACTAAATTTTATGGAATCTAACTCTATAACATGGGAAAGCCAATTACTACTCTGCAGCTTACATAAAAGGAGAAACTTGGAATCAAAGTCTTGAAGTTCTCTTCCTGAAATAAAAAATGAGTAAGTCCATGAATTTCTAAATGCAGTCTCAATATGATAGCATAGCTGTTATCACATATATTTATTTTTGCTAGCTTAATGTTGAATCTATTGTAATCCATCTTGCTTAAATGAGAAAAAAAAAATCATTTCTTGCAGTAACACAAAGGGTTAACAGAAAGACTAAAATTAACCTTTCTTTTATTTGTCTCTTTTAGAGTTTTGATCGCCTTTGATATTTCATGACCCAACAGGTGATGTATATCCATTCGTTAAGTATTTATACATGTATTTCTTTATTAGCAACACATAAGCTAAGTAATTTCAAGAACCCAGTTACCTGAAAAAGAATGTGATGATTACTATGATTTAAAAAATTCCATTATTAGATATTAAACAACATAATGTACATAAAATAGTATTATTAAATGTAAATCTTAGTGTCCAAATTATAGAGACATCCATGAAGAACATATTTCAGATGATTTTTTCACTTATTATTGAAATATAAATTGTTATTAACAAGAAAGTCTCATTATTTCGTCTGATCAAAACAAATGTCTGTTTTATTTTGAGTATAGCACTAGTCCCAGTAATATCAATATCATTATAAATAAAATTTATATCCCTTCTTATCATTTGTTAAGCCCTTAAGTTGTCTTGATAATGTAGAAAGTTTAAATCAATATTGTTTGTGAGATTGGTTGTGTGGTGGCTCATGCCTATAATCCCAGCACTTTGGGGAACTGAGGCAGGAGGATTGCTCCAGTGCAAGAGTTTGAGACCCACCTGAGCAACAGAGTGGGATCCTGTCTCCACAAAAAATAAAGTTAAAAAAATCAGTGCCATGCTGTGCCATGCACTTGTGATCTCAGCTACATGAGAGTAGATGGTGCAGTGATAACCCGAGTCACAGAGCAAGACCCTGACTCAAAATAAATTAATAAATAAGAACTGGTGGTGAGAATTTCTTGTTAACAAATTTAAAAATTCTATTCCAAAAACTAGAGTTGTCTTAAAAGGAAAATTCATCAAAACCAAGTGATCATTATGGTGTCAAACACCAGAAACAATTATTTTAATTATTTCCTTTAAAATAATATTAATTTGAAGCCTAGCTTTTAAGGTGATCCAGGTTGAGGAAAGCTGCCTGGGGTGGATAAAGTCTTATCTATGCATGCCCCGCCTGCACCATAGCTCAGAGCCTCTGGAAAGCAGCTCACCTCCTTGGGTTTTATAACAAGACATGCTGGTTTAAAATGTTGAAGGACATCCTATTTCTAAGGAGGGCTGAAAACAAGTCAGCTGTTTTTTAGTTAGCCCTTTCTCTCTCAGCATGTTTTATTCCCAGAACATTCTGCAGTTATTCTGAAGCACTACCTAGAAGAATAGGGTAGATCTGGATTGGCCCAAAGTCACTTAAAAGACTGTCCTACAAGAGTATGCACCATGGACCAACAGCACAGCATCACCTGGACACTCACAGAAATGCAGAATCTCTCTTTCCTCCACAGACTCTGCATTTTTAATTGACTTCATTTAAGAAGTCCTGCAGGTGATTCATATGCATATTAAAATGTGAGGCACTCAGCTTCCACCAACCTTCCACTAGTCTGCAACTTGACTCTTAATAGACTCCAGTAGTCAAAGCAGTTGCCTAGATCTTAGATTCCCTTTCATTATGCTGAAACGTCAGGTCTGAAAGGGTCTGTAAAGGGATGTTCTACATTTTTGAAGAAAGTTAAGCAAGTAAGAAACATCTCTGTCCGGGGTGCATATTTTCACTCTTAACAGCCTGTGATATCTAAGTATGCAATGTAAAATCCACTCACTTACGTCAACTGAAGAAAATGACTAGACAAGTCTCAATCATTTTAGGAGATTTTTCTGCCAAAGTTAAAGACGCGCCCAAGGAGACAGGTCTATGCCTTTCTTAGAAGATGATTTGAGGGCTCCAGATTTAAAGGGGAAAGGGTGGGATATTGAAAAGCACAGTGTTCACATAAACAAATGGGGGCAGAGGAACAATGTCGGGAATATGCCTTTACATACGAAAACACAGACAAAATTTGGTAGGGGAACAATCGGATACGCATTTGCGTCTGGCAGACTGAAGCGACTGCACCTGTGAAGATAAGCTACCGATTTTCATTGCTATGGTGACGTTTTAACAGCTCACCGGGAATTTCCTAATGGGCAAAATACGAGGGAGGTATATAACCTTTCATCTGGTAGCCATCTTATTTAGGAACCAAAGTGGGGATGCGAGTTTGTGTAACCCAGTTCCCAGCCTGACTTCTCCCTTTGGCTAAATGAGTCTGGGGTCCCACAATTTAATTTCCTTTCACACTTACAAAAGCAGTAAGAGCACCACAGGGTACACAGGTCCAAGTGAGAACTTAAATGGAGAAACCACTAAGGTGCTTTTATTAGTGACTAATTAATGATTTGGCTGATGTCAACTCACTGAAGAAACAGGCCGGGTGCGGTGGCTCACACCTATAATCCCAGCACTTTCGGAGGCCAAGGCGGGTGGATCACGAGGTCAAGAGATCGAGACCATCCTGGTCAACAAGGGGAAACCCCATCTCTACTAAAAAAATATATAAATTAGCTGGGCATGGTGGTGCGCGCCTGTAGTCCCAGCTACTAGAAAGGCTGAGGCAGGAGAATTGCTTGAACCCAGGAGGCGGAGGTTGCGGTGAGCCAAGATTGTGCCATTGCACTCCAGCCTGGGTAACAACAGGGAAACTCCATCTCAAAGAAAAAAAAAATAGTCTTGTTTCAAGAAATAATTTTATGGGAACATTTTATCAGCCAAGTTGAGTTTCAGTTTTACAAAATTACTAACTGGAACTTAATAAACAATTTTAAAGTTGCCTCAAAAAAAGTATAAAATATTTTCATTTTGTTCAAAATGGAGAATATTTAACTCTGTAAGCCAAAAATAACATGTAAGCCCCAAACAACTGAATGGATCCTTCTTTTGGCCAAGGGCATTGCAAAGTAAATCTGAAAAACTAGATCAAGCCATGATGGAAAGAGGGGGTCAGACATGCCTCATTTTACCTTCCTCCCTTTGCAATTCAGGTACAGCTGATCAGCATTAACATTAAAGCAGAGAGCTTAAGATTGACAAAACAGACTGTTTGCAGCAATAAGAAACAAAATTCCAACCTGACTCTAGTAGTAGATCCCTTAACACATAGAGGGACGTGAAAGAAATCGAAGTATTCTACCCATAATGTTTCTGTTGACATATTTTGAAACAGCCCTGCAAAGTTGTCTCTTGTGGGGACATCTACATCCCAGAGAGAGCCCTTCTCTTTTTCCAGGTCTTCCAGAGTGACAGTTTTTAGGATGTAATAAGAGACATTGCTGCTGCTTCTCTGAAGCCTGCTACCTGGAGACTCCATCTACATAGTAAGAACCTTGTCTTTCACAACTGCCTTTATTTTGACTACAAACGTTTCTTCCTGTTGACTTCAGCCTTTTAGGCACAGCTTTCCCTTTCAAGCAGTTGCCTTCAGGACACTTTTGAATCTACCTATAACCTGGAAGCTCCCAATCCACCATTTTTAACCCCGTCCCTTGCTTCAAATTTTCCTTCCTTTCCAGACCAAACCAATGTACACCTTGCATGTATTGATTGATATTTGCCTATAACTTCTGTCCCCCTAAAATGTATAAAATCAAGCTGTATTTCATCCACTTTGGGCACATGTTCTCAGACTCTCTTGAGGCTGTGCCTCAGGCCTTAATCATGTGGCTCAGAATAAATTTCTTCAAATATTTTAGAGAATTTAATTCTTTTGTTGTTGACAATCGATACATTTGTCATGCCAGGTTTTCTTCCCATCCTAGATATTTATGCTCGCTAATCAATATTTAAAAATCTAATTTCTAGAATGATTTAATTTTTTAAAAATTCAGGTCAGGCATAGTGGCTCATACCTGTACTCCCAGCACTTTGGGAAGCCAAAACAGGTGGATCACCTGAGGTCAGGAATTCAAGACCAGCCTGACCAACATGGTGAAACTCCATCTCTACTAAAAATACAGAAAATTAGCCAGGCGTGGTGGGTGGTAGGTGCCTGTAATCCCAGCTATTCAGGAGGCTGAGACAGGAAAATCACTTGTGCCCAGGAGGTGGAGGTTGCAGTGAGCCAAGATTGCACCATTGTACTTCAACATGGGTGACAGAGTAAGACTCCATTTCGACAACAACAACAAAAAATTCAACAGCAATATTTGCAGTTATTATGTCTATATCCTTAATAGCCCCAAAGAAATAAGAAAATGTTGGTTGGTTGCCAGATCTTTTCCCTAGATGAAAGGCTATTTTTCTAATTTTGTAACACTGTGTATTAATCTATGTTTGCATTGCTATGAAGAAATAATTGAGACTGGGTAATTCACAAAGAAAAAGAGTTTAATTGGCTCATGATTCTGCAGGCTTTACAGTAAGTGTGACATCTTCTCAGCTTCTGGGGACCACTCAGGGAGCTTTTACTCATGACAGAAGGAAAAGTAGGAGCAGGCACTTAAAATGGCAAAAGCAGGAGCAGGAGTGAGAGCAACAGGGGAAATGCCACACTTTACAACAACCAGCTCTTACAAGAACCGACTCACTACCACCAGTACAGCACCAACCCATAAAGAATCTGCCCCCATAACCCAAAAACCCCGTACCGGACCCTACCTTCAACACTGGAGATTACAATTCAACTGAAGATTTGGGTGTAAAATATTTAAATGATATCACACAGTATTCTGATACTTTTCTTTGTCTTGATTAGGGTGGCATGTATTAAAAGTAGTTTAAGAACAGTATTAAGAAAATTGGTTTCCATATAATCTTTGTCTATGAATAAATAGTAAATGTAATGTTATTTTTAACAATCTCAATCTCACTTAAATAACAATACACATTTTTAACTTTTAATTCTGAAAAAAATAAACTTGCAAAAAATGTATACGTAGTACAATATACTCTTCTATGAGCTCCACCTAGATTTGCAGTTTTTTTACATAGTGCTCCATTAGCTTTGTTGGGCTCAGAAAACAATACCCTAAAATGAAGTCTTCGGCAGCAGTCCCAGATGCAACAAGGTTTCCTCCAACCTCCTGCTGCCCTCCTGTCTCTCAGTTCTATTCCCCACCACCAAGGTTATCCACAGAAGCTAAGATCCTTCCTCCCCAAGGTGGGTCATAGGAACCAGAACCTCTTTTTCCCAAAGCCAGCCATAAAACCTAAAAATACTACTCTAATTTTCCCTTTATCTTTTTCTGTAAAAATTGGCCATAAAGAAATTATCTGACCTAACTGACTGTAGGTCATAAGTCCCCATTCCAGAAAGCATCTTGCCCCACACCCAAAAGAAAGGAATGCACGCTTAGAGACACCGAGAAGAATCTAGGCAGGGAGGACTTGCCGGATTTCTGCACTCAATCTATTAACATTAGAAAATACCCCTTTCGCCCAAATGTTTATAGCAACCAAAAGAACAAAGGTGGACCTGCAGGCTTATGGCATGTGGGATGATTTTTTGTGTTCTTATTCTGCTGTATGTGTGTGTGTTTACCTTTAATAGACACATATACTTGTGTGTTGCTCTAGATTTTTTTGAGTATGATGAGTGAAAGAGAAATATTTAAAACTAGTCATTAATAGAAGAAAGAATCCTATATATACACTAGGGCCAATATATTATTGGGGATCAAATTTTGTTGTGACACAGATTTCTAAGGGTAATTTATAAATACAGGGACTAAACAATGTACTTTTAACTATTTGTGCTCCGTGTTTCATAATTATATATACATATGGGTGGAGCTTCTGCCACCACTATGATTTTTTGATAGAAATTAAAGTGGTAGAATTATCTTCTGCTGAATCAAATTACCCAGTTAGTGGATGTGAGATAGTAGCAGAAGGAAGGACATGTGAGACTCATTCATTCATTCACTCCAGTGAAGTATTAATGTCAATTGTTGAAACATGAAGACTGAAACAAGTTATCACAAGGAAATAATATGAAAATATAAAGCATGTTGCCAAAATAATCATTGTGTCCAACTGTCCGAAAGAATGAGTAATTGCCATGTGCAGACACTCATATACTATCTGTTGCATTTGATTTAATTTTATCCCTGTCATCCATTTAGGTGACAAGGTGCAGGCACAGTGCATTCTTTCAGAAAATTGAGTTTTCATGGTAGGGCTGATTTGTGGATTTCAGTTGTTTTAGAAACCAATTCATCCAAAGTCATCACTACTCATTGTGAAGAAAACAGAAAGCAACTTTAATTGAATAAGAAAGATAAACAACCTATTTATAAAGAAATTAACTAAAAATAATTATTGAATACCACTACATATGAGGCAATGGTCTCCTCACTGAGAGCACAGCAGTTAAAACATATGGAAGATTCTCTCCTAATGGACATAGTATGCTGTCACGTGAGAAAGGATGTAAACAAACATTAGCTTCTGCCTACTAGACATTTAAAGTGTGGCTGGGCATTTTTCTAAGAACATTGCATGTATTCCATCATCTAATACTCATAGAAACTTGAATGAGTAGCATTGTTGCTTCTGATTCACAAATAAAGATAGTGAAGGAAAGACAAGTTGAGTTATTTACACAGTAATTCGCAGAGTACTGATTCTGCAATTTGGAGCCAGGTAATACAGATTCCATATATATTAAGCAATAAGAATCTTGAAGACAAATGAGCAGGAAAAGGTCACCTAATGTCAAAAAGTAGTCATGGTGGTGACGGATGGTACACAATTTGAGAAATGGTAGTCAGGGAAAGCTTTTCCTCTAGGGGTTGATTTCAAGCAGAGGAGGTGTCTAGGGAACAAGCATTCTAAGCAAACGGAATAGCAAAATCAAACATACCTGAGGACAGTGCATTTAAAAAGCAATGAGAAGGCAAATATGTGTGAAGTGCAGTGAGGGAGTGAGGGAGAGAATGGTAACAGATGAGGGCAGAGGAACGTTAAGGGGACATGGTCAGGGAGGCAGTGGTAGTACACAGCTCATGACCTGTGTTATATGTTCCAGTCACTGTCAGTGCTAAGCTCAGGCAGCACTGGTACACTTAGGTACCCTCGGATGCTTTTTAGTATTCCTATGTTCCCTTCTTAGACTTGAGTGTGCTTCTTTCTTTTTTTTTTTTAATAAATGATCCATTTTATTGTAAGTAATGCGCAACACTGGCCTGGCTTTGCACTGCAAGCCCTCGGTCAAGATACAGTCAAATAACTATGGATGCAGGTTCTTCTGCATGATCCACAATTCAGACACAGACGCAGAGCTGGGGTGGAAGGGAGGGGCAGGAGGGGGGCAGAGTTCGGACTGTCCCCAGCCCTGGCCTCTGCATGCAAAGTTGGCCCAGGCAGACACACCTCAGGAGTGTGCTTGCTTTCAGAACTCATCTCAGAAGAATTTTTCTCAGTTTTCTAGATCTCCTTTCTCAAAGCATAAAAAGCTACTAGTGCCTGAGAGGTATGTCTCTCCATAGCAACTGACTGACGGGTGCAGCACAAAGAAAACCAGCTCCCTTGCCTTGGGCCTTGAAGAACTCCAAGGAGTGACTTACACTTCTGAGTCTCCTTGTAGAATAAAATTAAAGCTACCTTCCCCGGAACTTTGCCTGAAATTGCCCCCTGGCTTTGCTTTTGCTTATTCCACTCTACTCTTCTACTTCCCTCATTTCTGTGCCGGCTTTTCCTGAGAACATTTAATAAATCACTTGCACATGGATCTTCACGTCAGCTTATCTTTCTGAAGAACCCAACCTCAGGAAAATGAGACTGAGTAACGTAAACTGGTTCATCATAGGAAGGAATCTGGAAAACAGGAATCTGGAGTTGAATTCCTCTATGGTCAGATGGTATCATGACCTCATCATTGGTGGTAAGAGAACTGTTTATGTACCATGCTGGCTAGAGCACTGAAATTACCAAAATTTTCAAGCATCACAAATTGGAATGTTTCCAAGTGGAAGGAGATAAACCTCCTATACTGGACAGAGAAGGTGCTGTTGTAATTGTAAGTATTGTCATATTAATTGTTGGATATAACTGATGCACTGAAGATAGAAAATGAAAGTCCCCAAACAGATAAATACTGACTCAAGATATAAGGCAGTGCTTAAAAAGAAACCCATTTCCTATGGCTGGAGGGTTGACTATGCTGAAGATCAGGCCTAGGACATAATGATAAGAAAATCAGCACTTTACCGGAAGAGAATCAGCACTTCAAAGGAAGCTGGATTTGCCATCTCAGCAAGTATCCATCAGATAGGGGAGGACATCTGACTGGACTTTGTAGTAGGCTTAAAAATGGCTCTTCAAAAATGTTCCTACCCTAATCCCTGGAACCCATGAATGTTACTTTATATAGCAATAATAACGATAATAAAAGGGATTTTTACAGATGTGATTAATTTAAGGATCTTGAGATGGAGAGATTCTTTTGGATTACCTGATTGGGTCTTAAATGCAATTTCATGAATCCCTATAAAAAGGAGGGAGATTGCATAAAGACAGGGAAAAAAGCAATAGAAAGATGGAGCAGAGAAAGATTTTAAGACTTTGGCCATGAAGACTGGAGTTATTAATAATTTGTACGTCTATTATAATTATGTATTTCTCCTTATTTCTCTAAATTTTCACTTTATAATTTTGAAAACTGTTATTGAAAAATACATAGAATTCTGATACATTCTATTGGATCATTCCCATTACCATTATGGTATGTCTTATCTTTATCTCCAGCAATATTTCCTTTGTAAATCTAGTGCCCCTGAAGTTAGTATGGCTCTCCCAGCTTTTGGTTTGTGATTATATGATATCTCACTTTCCACCCTTCTTTCAAAGGTGTACATCCTTTTATTTAATGTGTGTCTCTTTCAAGAGGCAGTACTTTTTCATTAAATCTAATGTGATAACTTAATGTTTTACTTGGAGTGTTTAGTCCATTTATAGTTAATATAATTACTGATATGGGTGGTTTTAACCTACCACTATTTAACTTTCTGTATTTGGTCCATCTGTATGCGATTTTATCTTCTTTTGTTGCTGCTTTCTTTTGAATAAATTGGATAATTTTATCATTCACTCTTATCAAGTTCTACAATTAACTTATTAGAAATCCATATTTTATTCTTTGTTACACTAGAGATTATAATATTCATCTTTAACCCACTCCAATACAAATTCTGATACTACTGAAATAATATAAACTTTACACTGCATTTACCACCTCTTTTGTTTTTTGGTAAATTTCCATTTTAATTATCCATACAATTTCAAGTTAATTAAATTTTAAAATTTTGTTATCTTTTAATTTTTTGAGTAATTTTTCTCCTGCCTGAAGAAATCCTCCCTTTCTTCCTTTTCTTTTAGTGAAAGTCTTCTGGGATAAACTTTCTCAGCCTTTGTCTGAAAAATCTTTATTTTACTTTAAAGAATATATTCACTAGGTATAACATTCTCGTCTGTAGTTGTTTTCTTTCAGCTCTGTTAAGATCTCATTCCTTTGCTTTCTTGCTTTGAGAGCTTCTGTTGGGAAGTCATATGTCTCTCACTCTTGCCCTTTACATGTACTGTGTTGTTGCTTTCCCTCAGGCTGCTATCAGTCTTATTCCTTTGTCTTTGTTTTTCAGCAGTATTACTATGATGTGACTTGGTGTATATTTATTTGGATTTATTTTGTTGGCAATTTGTTTCACTTCTGGAATATATATGTTAATTACTGAATTTTTTTTTTTTTTTGAGAAGGAATCACCCAGGCTGGAGTGCAATGGCAGAATCTCGGCTCACTGCAACCTCCACCTCCTGCGTTCAAGTCATTCCCCTGCCTCAACCTCCCCATGTAGCTGGGATTACAGGTGCCGGCCACCATGCCCAGCTAATTTTTAGTAGAGATGAGGTTTCACTATGTTGGCCAGGCTTGTCTCAAACTCCTGGCCTCAGGGGATCCACCTGTCTCAGCTTCCCAAAGTGCTGGGATTACAGGCATGAGCCACCACACCCAGCCCTACAAAACTATCATGTTATGTCTCTTCAAATATTAATTTTGATCTATTGGCCTAATTTTTTTCTTTCTGATTCTCCAATAGTGCATAGATTAAACATTGTAAGCAGAATCTATTTGTCTCTTACACTGTTTTGTTTCATCCATCTCTTATTCTGTGATTTGTTTGAGATATTTTATATTAAGCCATCTTCTAATTCACCTGTGTGTGTGTGTGTGTGCAGAAAAATGTATTAATATATATGGCATCTTGAATGAGTGATTTCAGTGATCATTACTTAAGAAAAATAAGGCTAAGGCTGGGCATGGTGGCTCACGTCTATAATCTCAGCATTTTGGGAGGCCAAGGCCGGTGGATCACCTGAGGTCAGGAGTACAAGGGCAGCCTGATCAATATGGTGAAACCCCATCTCTACTAAAAATATAAAAATAAGCCAGGAATGGTGGCGGGCACCTGTAATGTCAGCTACTCGGGAGGCTGAGGCAGGGGAATCACTTGAACCAGGGAGGCAGAGGATGCAGTGAGCCAAGATTGTGCATTGCACTCCAGCCTGGGTGACAAAGGGAGACTCCATCTCAAAAAAAAAAAAAAAAGAAAAAAGAAGGCTGAAAAAAATGGTAGGGTATTATATATTTATATATTTATAGTTAGATTTCTAAATCATTTCATTTAGGGTTTAAAATTCTGTTAATTGTGAGTGATAATTTTGATGATATAAACTATATTGATGCTGATCCTTTACAGATTGTTTATATACCACCAAAAATAAAGAATCTTGAAAATATAATAAAATAATATAATCTTTAGACAACAAAAGGAAAATTATATTGAAAGCATATTCTTTGGTAACAGAAATCCTTACTTGGGGCTCACAATATTTAATTAACAGCAAGTTGAATGTCGTCTATTATTAAGATTTTATTGTGCAGATTCAGTTTTTATTTCCTTATTTGCATGATTTATGTCATTTCTGTAGTCTATTAATAGCGTGTTTAATACTTAAAGTCATTATTAGTTTATATAATTCTCATTAACCTCCCAAATGAGACAAATGAAAAAATATCCAGTATTTAAAAGTGCATATAAAGAGAAGTTTGGAGGGACAAATAATACTGAGTGGATGTGACTGGATTGGGATGTGTTCTGTTGATTTCTAGAAGCAGCAGCTTGTATTAGTCATCTGTCCCTGCCTTAGTCATAATCCAGCTGCAAGTCATACACCAATCAGATGGATAACTTAAGCTGGCAGGAATGTGGAAAGCCATACCCATTTTTCATATTAGTTTCACAAGATGCAGCTTTAAGGATTTGCAGGAATATTAGGTTGTGTGAAAAGGCCATTAATCTGTCATTTCTATACATCTCAGAGCATCTCAAGATCTTTTTCCATTAAAATCAGACGACTCTGTAAACAAAGTTGCTACAGTTGTGTGAAAGCCCGGAAGTCACTGGATAATGGGCACTTCCTCTTTGCTTTGCAAGCTGCTTTTGATCAGCTGGATGCTAACCCCAGCAATTCATACTTAGCTCATGAACAGAGCATTGTTCATAGTTTCGAGTGTGCTCCATATTCAAATGTGCTGTTGTTCTCCTAGCAATAATTCTTTCCTACTGGCTTACTATATAAACTGAAATGCACATGCTCTTTGGTTTAAACAGTCTTTTAATCTCCACTAAACATTCTTTGTTAGTTTGTTTTTCTCCATCTCCTTATGTAAGCAAAGTAATTTTATTGCTTGTGAGAAAGCAACGATTATTTTATCTGAGATATAAATATATCACTCAGCAGTAGGCCCATGGTTTCTGCATAGTAGAGCAGGCAGTGCAAATAGAATAGGCAGCATTCTTGCTAGAGTACATTTATCCAAGATGTAGTTCAGCCTAAGAGAAACAGACACAATTAAATATTTGAATGTAATAGCATTGTCCCTGAACACAAAAGCAGAGAAAGTTTTTTTGCTTTAAATGCCATGCCAATAATAACCAAGCATATGGTAATAAATTGTTGAACACTGTTGTAAATTTTATGTTAGTAGTCACATTGTTACCTAGGATAATTTCCCCTGGATTCGAAGTCTCTGTTATGTTAAAATGAAAAATGATTATGGTCATTAGAATAACAATTCTGGTATTCATTAAGCTTTATTCAAGTGGCCAACTCTGCCCCTTCCTCCCCTGAGTAACGGTTTCCTTTCCAGGAATGGCACATTGAAGAGACGAGAGAATCACAGACTTCCTTTTTATCCTGCCAACCTCCAACAGAACAGACTGCAATAGGGGAGGAACGTATGTAACCTCTAACAGTAAATAACTGTTCTCCAGGAAGCATTTCCAAAGAACTCCATCACGCCTTTGCTCTTGCAAAACATCCTCACTCTTCTGGTTTGCTTTGAAAAGCAACAGGAAGCATGTACACAACAAACGTCACCCAGGAAATAGGCAGGAAATAGAAATCCAGTAAGTGTCATGGATTCCTCTGTTTGCTCAGTTCTTACATAAAACCTTGTGTAGTAAACTGCACAAGGAAATCACTTGTGTTGCCCAAACCCTGAAGTTGATGTTGTCTTTTTTTCTCCTGGTGGGGGCCAATGTCCTAGGGTCCACCCATATAGCTTTCCATGGACCTAGACACGGGGATGCTGCATAAACTCAGTGTGCCCTTGTGGGAAGCCATGGACCTAGACACGGGGACACTGTATAAACTCAGTGTGCCCTTGTGGAAAGCCATGGACCTAGACACGGGGACGCTGCATAAACTCAGTGTGCCCTTGTGGGAAGCCATGGACCTAGACACGGGGACACTGTATAAACTCAGTGTGCCCTTGCCAAAAGGTGCCATAACGGAAAGTAAAGAGGTTCGGACTAACTGACCTCGCTTGTGTAAGTGATGAGGATAACCAAATACATGGGATCTAACAAATAAAATAGAGAATCTGGTATGAAAAGAAAAGAAATCTTGGGGCCCCCAAATAACTAAGCTAAAGGGAAAATCAAGCTGGGAAGTGTTTAGGGCAAATCTGCCTTATTTTCTATTCACTGAGATTAATGCATATCTAATTGCCTCCATTGGAGAGGCTAATCAGAAACTCAAAAGGATGCAACCATTTGTCTCTTTTCTACCTATGACCTGGAAGCCCCCTTCCCACTTTGAAATGCTCCTCCTTCACTTCAAGTTGTCTCACCTTTCAGGACCGAACCAATGTTCATCTTACATATGTTGATTGATGTCTCATGTCTCCCTAAAATGTATATAACCAAATTGTGCTCTGACCACCTTGGGCACACGTCATCAGGATCTCCTGAGGCTGTGTCACAGGTGCGTATCCTCAACCTTGTCAAAATAAACTTTCTACATTAACTGAAACCTGTCTCAGGTATTTGGGGTTCACACCGGCTTTTCTTTGTTCTGGCTCTTAATGGCATTATCTTTGGGCAGTGCAATTTATGCATTTCCTATGGAGCCTTCATACTACTCTATTCCTTGTAGTATGGTTAAAAGTAATTGAAATCACTTCCACATGGAAAATGGAATCTTGACACCTATGAGCAAAATATATGCAAGCACCTTTTGTCCCTGAGTGTCAATGAGGAGATGAGAAAAGACTCTCTAGCCCAGAGAGAATGAGGGTTAGAATATCGGCCTGCGGGAATCAAGTGGGAAGTCAAGAACCTTGTGCTTCCAGGTAGCCTGCAACACTTCCCCTTTCTCTTCTTCTCAAAGGAGTTCTGGGTTAGTCTTCCCTAGTTAGGAGAGGGACAGCAATTTCATCAAGCAATTCTGATAGCTATCATAGCAAAAGGACAGAATACAGTGGTTATCTATTACCTCAGGTTGCCCTAGAGAGGAGATTCAAGGACTGTCTCTTTTATGAATCATAGAGAGATGGCTGTGGGCATCATTGAAAACAGCCTTCCATTAACTACTCAAGGGAGTTATGCGTAAGTAACAACACTTTAACGACAGCATCTTGAACAGGTGACAGACACCCTTACCTTTTAAATTTATTTATTTAAATTTATTTTGCCCTTAATCTAAACCGATTATAAAATCACATCATTCTATTTATATCTTTAGGCTACAGATTTCAGCTCATTTCAGAAATAATTTGGTTAAAAAGAGAGAATTGTTGATTGAAGTGAAAAAGGCAATTTTGGCGGGTGGTTTTCATGCACTTAAAGGGGATTTTGGGGAGATCATCCTACCAATATGGAAATTTGGAAAAGGAAAGAAGAAAACTCACATATTAATATTTTGAAACATTAGTCTTGCACAGATTCCCAAAGGCAGAGAATATGATTTGTCTGCATGTGGCTACCTCTAGATACAAAGTACAATGCTCAACACAAATAATTACAAGTGGAATCGCAAAAAAAGGATAACAATACTCACGCCGTGGAAGATTTCCCTTTCTTTCCTGGTTCTCCTACTTTACCTTCTCTCCTGACTTCCCTTCGTATGACAGAAAATCTCTCATTCTGTACCCTTCCATTCTACCCCAGACCTAAATGTGCCTCACGTTTGAGAAGATCTGTCAGAGGTGTGTGAACCAGAACAACTCTATCTAGAATAGAAGCTAGGTAAAATAACGCTGAGCCCTACTGGGCTGCACTCCCAGATGGTTAAGGCATTCCAAGTCACAGGATGAGACGGGAGGTCAACACAAGATACAGGTCACAAAGACCTTGCTGATAAGAGATTACAGTAAAGAGGCTGGCCAAAATCTGCAAAACCAAAAAGGCCATGAGAGTGACCTCTAGTTGTACTCACTGCTACACTCCAACCAGAGCCACGGCGATTTACGAACGCCATGGCAAAGTCAGGAAGTTACCCTAGATGGCCTAAAAGGTTATTTCTTGATGATATGTTAATCTACCCCTTGTTTAACATATCATCAAGAAATAACCATAAAAATGAGCAACCAGCAGTTCTCCAGGCTGCTCTATGGAAAAGCCATTCTTTTATTTCTTTACTTTCCTAATAAACTTGCTGTCCCTTTACGGACTCACCTTGAATTCTTTCTTGTGCGAGATCCGAGAACCCTCTCTTGGGGTCTCCCTTTCCTGTAACAGATCCAGAAGTTGCAAGGTAAGGATGGAATAGCATAAGAGCTTTGGAAGTTAGAGAGATAGGGCCTTGACTCTTGTTTTAAAGATAGGGGCTCACCAAGAGAAAGCTAAGTCAGAAAGGAGACGAAAGCAAAATCATTCACAGAACTTCCTACGTGAAATCAAGACAACGAACACTGTTGAGTAGGAGGAAGTGCCTAAGAATCCAAGTGAGCGGAGGGACAGAACGTGGACTAGGTCACAAATTTACCTTGGGGCGGTTGTGAGAAACAGCAACAACAACAACAAAGGATCTTCTAAGCAAGAATATAGCCTCAAGAGAGAGGGGGATACATTTTCTTCTGTGAAGATGAAACCTATAAGCAGTGGGTAGAGGCTAATGGGAAAATACATCTTCCTGGGATGCTTGTCTCTGTACTCTTCAAGGGTTATCTTGCGCTGGGCATTTGTAGTGGCTTCAATCCATTTTCCCCAGTGAAGTCCAGTTTCCCAATCAATTCTTATGTCAGTCCTCTATCTTTTTCAACTGTTTTAGGGATTCCTTAAACGTGTGAGCAGGAAAGTCTGAGTTTCTTTAACACAGTCAACTAACAAATGGGAAAACTAAGGATCAGGTAAATAAGTGATTATTGTCACTAGAAATAGTTGTGGGCAAACATTTTTCACAAATCTACATTTTCTTGGTCTTATTCCAGTTTTCTTTGCAGCATGCCAGGCTGCTTCCAGTTATTTCATTTCTCCTCTTTCTGAGAACTGTGTGTGTGTGTGTGTGCACATGTGCATTTGCACGTGTTTGTCTCGTGTGTGTGTTAATAACGATGGGTTATCTAAGAGACAGAGTTACTGGGGAAGGTATGAAAATGCTTCTGAGATATACTTTGAAGGTTAATATAACTGCCAAATCTGTTCAAATGGATTTTAATTCACTCTTTCACAATGTATTTTCCTTTGTCAGTCCCCTTGGAGCAATGCTGTCAAACAGAAATACTGTGAGAGTCACAAATACAAGCTGCACATGTAATTTTAAATTTTCTATTAGTTATATTTAAAAAGAAAAATGAGCAAAATTGATTTTAATAATGTATTTTTCTTAGCTTAATATACCCAAAATACTATCATTTTAACCTGTATTCAATATAGAAATTATTATGAGAGTTTTGTATTTTCTCACAATGAATCTTCAACGCCGGTGTGTATTTTACTTTTACAGCTCATCTAAATTTAGAATAGCCACATTTAAAGTGCTTGATAGCCACATGTCATCAGTAGCTACCATATCAGCCAGCATGGCCTTAGAGTATAACTTTTTTAGGAATAGTCCTTATGCAGTCACAAAAATCACAGCCATTGCCCATTTAGCAGCTATTATTCTGGTAGAAGATTTCAACCATATTCCATCAGTGATTATCAGCAATCAAAATTGTCAACTTCTTAGCACCTTTGCACATCTTCCAAAATATTTTTGTTCCTAGAACTTCAATTTACACAAGGATTTGTCATGTTTTAATCAGATGCAAGAGCTTTATAGTCAAAACATTACTTAAAATGTCCTTTAATATTAAATTAGGTTGAGGCATTGTGGAAATGAGCAGAAAGTCACATAGCAACCGAATGAATTTTCTGTCATTTTTTGCATGCAAAAGGTACTTTCATCTCCGACGTGCTAAAATAATTGTATGATCTTCTGTTTAAAATGCAGAGCAATCTGAAGTAACTACCAGTTGTTCTAGGAAATTGTCTGTCTAGGGCACAACCATGCCTGACATCTGAAGTGTTTAACAGAAATTCAGACCTTTCGAACTGATTACAGATTCCTTCTCTGCACTTTAGTACTATTGATTTCTACTTAGGTTTCATTTTATGACTTAATTTATTGAATAAAAGTATGAATGAAAGTCAGGCTTTGGTACCACTGGTCTAGCTAGACTGACTGATATATGAAATGAAAATTTCCAGCCATTTATGAAATTGTATCTACCAAATGTTGTACTGACTTTACTGATGCTGAACTTCTAACACTTGCCTGACCAAATGCAAATACTAAGTATTAAATCATAATGGATAAAGTTAAGGAAATAATTACTAGATGAATAAATAGGTGGGTTCATCTGTAGAGAACTTAATTCTATTGATGAGCTATGAAGGTGAAATCCATCAGAAAACAATCATTTTCTTGATTCATACATAATTGGAAATAATCTTTCAGTGCCCCCTCAATGAAGAAAAAAATGAAAAGGACACAGAATACAGACACAGACAGTAAAAATATCAATAAAAGATTTTTTTTGAGATGGAGTCTAGGTCTGTCAACAGACTGGAGTGCAGTGGCACAATCTTGGCTCACTGGAACCTCCACTTCCTGTGCTTCCCAGGTTCAAGCAAATCTCCTGCCTCAGCCTCCTGAGTAGCTGGGATTACAGGCACATATCATCACACCCATCTAATTTTTGTATTTTTAGTAGAGATGGGGTTTTGACTTGTTGACCAGCCTGGTCTGAAACTCATGACCTCAGGTGATCTGCCCAGCTTGGCCTCCCAAAGTGCTGGGATTGCAAGTGTCCAGGCAGAGCTTCTTTTTTTGTGTGTTACTATTTGCTTATTGTGGATTTGACTACCTCTGGCATGGATCCATCTCTACCATCTTATACATAGACCTAAAAGATCTTCAGTCACTGTCTGTTTTCTTTCAAAGAGAAAGCATCTTCAGATGGCTCATCTCTAAGGTCTACTTTTTAGAATCATTAGGTTGGCCTGATGTGCCTCTAGAAGGAAGGTGTTTGGCTGTATGAAACCAGAGTTATTTCAGAGGATCTGCCAAGGGCTATCATTCACTCTTTAATTATAAGCTCTAAACAGAAGCCTAAGAGAAGATTAGGCAAATACCTCATACCTCGAAAAAACTACCCAGTTAATTTACATAAAGGAGGCCCAGAAAAGAAATTCGGGCCTAAAATGGTCTTAAAGAGGATAGAGGACTCTATTTTTAATAGATTAAAGGACTTTTAGGAGATGAGTCAAATTCTCATAGTAGAGATTCTTATTCATTCGATACGATTTAGCACTTAAATTTATGCCAAGAATTTCTGATCCAGAGTAAATGTTGGAGCAGAGGAAAATGAACTAGAAAAAAGTAAAAGAAATCATTTATATGAAAAATCTAAACAATGCCTAGCACACAAATTGTTTAAGGGTTTGTATTTTTTTCTTCTTCCCTATTTACCCATATCCCGAAGTGTATTGTGACAGAAAAACATCTGTTGTACTGAATACTATTTTAGGAGTATATCAACATTGTGTTTGAACTTCATAACACAGGAGTTTAAATCTAATTTTCTATTTTTTGAAAATATATCCTTTGAATAAGTCATTTTAAAATAGTATTACATTTGCAAAAAGCCACACTCTAATTTAAACTGAAAAGAAACACCTTTTCTTTACTGAGCTGACAAAACATTTAAAAATTTTCTCAATTTAAAAGGATAGTCTATTTTTCACCATAGAAAAATTTACAGCACAGACAAGAGGTTTCCAATAATACTCATGCAAATGGTGCAAACACTCCCTTTAATCTCAGGGATACTGAAGTGATCAGACTCCTGCTGAGGGAATAGGGTAACTACAGTTTGCAGAAGAGGTTTTGAAGTAATAGAGACCAAAGTGTGAACCCACTTCATCCAAATCTAACCTCCTGGCCTTCAGTACACTAATTAATTTTTCCAAGTTTTGGTTTCCACACTGCAAATTAGAGGTAATGACACTATTTCAATAGATTGCTAAGAGAACTACATGAAAAAGCATTTGTGTAGTGATTAGTGTCTTGCGTGGAATATAATCTATGCCCCCAAAACAATTGTTGCTTCAATATTTTAAATATCCACATAGATGAAATAATCATGTTTAAAATTTTAAAATAAGCCACCTGCAATAATAACAAGCTTAAGACTCCTTACCATGTGTGAGGTCCCTTCAGATCTCACTTACTAAGGTTTTCTGCTTTGCCCAACTCTGTCAGCCGTGTAAATCTTTCAGTTCCTGGCATTTGCTCAACACATTCCCAGCACCTGCCCTGCTGCTTAGATACTGAATCAATAGTTGTTGAATGAATGAATCTTTCAAGCTCCTCAAGTGAAGTATTTAATAGACGAGGAAACTAAGACTGAAAAAGTAGTCCTCATCACTGATGTCTTAATGAAGCAGAGATTTTAAACCAAATCTGTCTAAAGTCCTACTTTTCCTTACAGTATATACAGAGGCAGGTTTACCATGAAGCCAAGGAAATTTTCTGCTTCAGAAAAGATCAAAGCAATGTGGGCATATGTCCTTTTTTTGAAAAGTAAGATATTATAACTGAAATTGGTCATATAGTTCCATTCTGAATTTTCCGTCATTACACTTTCAGCCTCAGCTTTCAAATTTATTAACAGTAATGCCATGCAAATTTTAGTACTGTCAAATTTTTAAAAATCTCTATACAATGTTTTTCATATATTTTCTGTACAACATAAAAGGCACTGTGATTGTGATTTTGTGCAGTGACTAACCTTATATATATTTTGAGGTGTATTGGTGAAAGCTGTTTCCGCACTGTGATAATTTGAAGTAATCCAAGTAAAATCAGAACTGACTACAAACCACACAAATTTATTCCACTAAACCTAGACTACATATATTCCTTAATATCCCCCTAGCCAGATTCCAAAACTTCTTGTGGCCATGTGAATACAACTTGATAGAGTAAGAGGAGAAACTGGAGTGCATGAGTCCACTTGTGCTCTTACAAAATGCCACAAACTGCTTATAAACAAGAGACTTACTTCCCACAGTTCTGGAACGTGCGAAGTTCAGTATCAAGACATTAGGAGATTGGGTGATAGGGTTTGTTTCCTGGTTTATGGTGCTGTCTCGCAGTATCTGACATGGCAGAAAGGGGTAAGCAGTTTTCCGGGGGCTCTTTGGCACTAATAGATGCTAATCTCATTCAGAAGGACTCTGAACTCATGACCTAAATATCTCTCAAAGGCACTACTTCCTAATGCCATCACATTGGTGATTAGGTTTTAACATATGAATGTGAAGGGTAACACAAACATATAGACCACAGCAGAGGAAAAATACATAGTCGTCTGAACTGATCATAGCTAAAATATCTAACTTTTGCAGAAATTAACAAAAATATGTGAACACATTTCTATAACACCTTCCTAGTTCCTGCAAAGGGCTCTTACACCTCTGATCTCTACAATTAGTAAAAAACAAATTTCAATCAACCATGCTAAAGGAGAGGTAGAATTAACTATTCATTTCTTCTAGAGAAAATTATATTACAAAGTTGTTTTTCTGAGAAGTAATTAAAGACTAAACAGTCAAAAGAATTAAAAGTATTGTAGAGGTGTGGTAGGTAGTTAAAATATTATATTTTTGGATTTTTTTCATGTTTATGAAATTTTTCAGTTTTTTATAAAATCATAACTTGTGATTTATTTTTGTCACATGTAATTATTTACTCTCATAACTAATTTTGCATTTGTAATGTTTATTTGAATGAAATTCAGGCCTCACATTACCTGGATGCATCCTGATGGTCCAATACGTGGCACTACTATTCACCCACAATTCAAGGCTGCGTCTTGAATGTACTTGTGGAGTCCTCCAAATGTCCTTACATTAACTTTTCTCCAAATCTTTGGCTTATGTTAAAGCTAAAAGTATTTATAAAGGGTGTCTGTGTCTATATATGTCTCTGAGTTTGCTATAACTAGGTGAGGCGTGAAAGAAATGCCCTTGACATTTCTTTGTTATCCAATCTGAGTTGGGTATCAAAAATACATCCCATGCCTAGATAGTATTTCATTTTGGGAATTTACTTTGTCAGCTTGAGAAAGTTGGTTCTGAATATGTATTTCTTCATTATTTGTTTGGCTTTCTCAGAGCCTAGTATGCGAGCAATGAAGAAAACTTTGAATAGAGCATCTCTTCAAAAGTTCTCTGGAATGAGATTGAATGTTCTCTTTCCTGTCTTAAGGGCTTGGTTTGATTTATATGCAACTTGGTATATCCAGCCTGTGGGATTTATGATATGCTTTTCAGAGTTTGTCCAGAGAATATTTAAGTGTGCAGTCTCTAGACATTACAGTGGTTAATATTCTGCAGAAGAAGATTCCATTTAAAATATGCACTATCTATAATTTTTAATATTTCAAATAAATTAACATAATACCATCTTTTCTTATAATTTTTCTGAAGGTAGCTTTAACTGATTTAAACTTCTCTACTGGAAAATATTAATTATATTTAATTAACTGGAAAAGCTCAAAGCATGCCATTTCCTGAAAACTTATTTAAAGATTTACTTGATAAACTTTTATTGGGAAACTGTTCCTTGAAAATTGACTTCATAATAATAGTGCCTTGATTTATAGTATATTTTATTTCAACATCTTAGATGTAAGAACATCTTTGAAATATCAGGACATGGTTTACTTAGTTGACGTTCAAAATCCAACAAAACTCCACTAGCTCCATTATCAACATGAGCAATACAGGAAAGGATAACCTATGTTTCCTCAACTATTCTACAAATTGCTCTGGCTAGGAATGTGACATTTGTTGAAGCTCTAAATTGTTATAATTATGAATACTTCACCAGGAGGTTTTTTTGTTTTAACTTTAGTATCCTAAGGAAACACTTTAACACAATATATATATATAATTTGTCCCACAGATGGGCCTTAATAAAAAAGAAAAGTCATGGTCCTTGTTGAGAAGAGAAACTATGCTTTTGGTGTGAATGCCTTGGAGGTATGGATGCATATGGAAAACACACACACACACACACACACACACACACACGTATGCAAGGTCCAAAGATGTGAGAGGATTCTAGCTTTGGAAATGGTAAACCATTTTCTTCTTTTCATGATCAAAGTAGCTTATTCTGGGAATAAAAAGATAAATCAGTATTTCAGAAAGGTTGAGAAGAATTGATATTAAATCTTCTTTAAAGGTTCTGTAGAATTAAGTGGTGAAGACATCCAATCCTGGACATTTCTTTGTTGAAAGACTTTTATTTCTGATTCAATCTTATTACTTGTTATGAGTCTCTTTAAATTTTTTATTTCTTCCTAATTCAATCTTTCTGGATTGGTATGTGTTCAGATACTTAATCATTTCCTCCAAGTTTTCCAATTTGTTAGCATACAGTTGTACATAATAGTCTGATGATCTTTTGTATTTTGGTGATATCAATTGTTATGTTTCCTTTCTTTCTTTCTGATTTGGTTTCAGTTTTCTCTTTTTTTCTTTCTTGGTGGGCCGAAATAGTGGTTTATCTATTTTATTAGTCTCTTCAAAAAACTGACTTTGTACTTCATTTATCCATTGCATTGTTTTTCTTGAGTCTCTCTATCATTTAGTTTTGCTCTGTTCTTTATCCTTTCTTTCCTCCACTAATTTTGTGTTTGGTTTGTTCTTGTTTTCTAGTTTCTTAAAGCACATTGCTAGCTTGTTTCTTTGAAATACTTCTACTTTTTTGGAGGTAGGCATTTATTGGTATAAACTTCCCCCCTTAGCATTACTTTGCTGTATCTTATAAGTTTTGCTATGTTGTGTTTCCATTTTTATTTGTTTCGATATTTTAAAATTTTCATTTTAATTTCCTCATTTACCCATTGGTTGTTCAGGAGTATATTGTTTAATTTCCAGGTATTCATATAATTTCTGAAGTTCCTCTTGTATTTATTTCTTTTTTCCGAATGAGTTTTGAGAAGAAGCTTGCTATGATTTTGATTTTTTGAAATGTTTTGAGACTCATTTTGTTGCCTAACATATGGTCTATCCTGAACAATGTTCTATGTGCTGATAAGAACATGCATTCTGCAACTGTTAGGTCAAATGTTTTGTAGATGTCTGTTAGGTCTGTTTAGTCTAAAATCCAGTTTAAATCCAGTGTTTCTCTGTTCACTTTCGTTCTACATGATCTTTCTAGTGCTAAGAGTTGGATGTTGAATTTTCCAAATATCATTGTATTCGAGTCTATTTTTTCCTTTATATCTAATAATATTTGCTTTATATATTTGGGTGTTTCAGGGTTTGGTGCATATTTGTTTAGAATTGCTATATCCTTTTGCTGAATTGCTCTCTTTGTCATTATATAATGAACTTCTGTGTCTCTTTTTACCATTTTTGACTTAAAGTAGTTTTTTCTGAAGTAAGTATATCTACTTACTTTTGGTTTCCGTTTGTGTAGAATATCTTTTTTCCCATTTTTTTTACTTTTAGTGTACATATATCTTTACAGGTAAAATGAATGTAAAAAAATGTAGGCAACATGCAGTTGAGTCAGTTTTTTTTTTTTAAATTCAATCTACCAGTCTATATCTTTTAAGTGGAAAATGTAATCTGTTTGCCTTCAAGGGTATTGGTATACAAGGACTTATTTCTGTTATATTGTTCATTGTTTTCTGATTGCTTTATATATTCTTTTTTTTTCTCTTGTTTATCACTGCAGTTTGGTGAGGCTAATGATAAAATTTGAGGATTTTTATTTCTCATTTATATGTTTACTTTATAAATGAGTTTTATATTTTTATGTGTTTTCATGATAGTAAGTATCATATATTTTCTTCTAGATGCAGTACTCCCTTAAGTATTTCTTGTAGGACTGGTATAGTTGTAATAAGTTTTCTTCATTTTTGCTTGTCTGGGAAAGACCATTTATCTTTCATTCATCATGAATAACTTTGCTGAGTATAGTATTCTTGAGTAGCAGAGTTTTTTTTCTCTTTCATTGTCTGAATGTATCATCCCATTCTCTCTTGGCCTGTAAGGCTTCTGTTGGGAAATTACTGTCTAATGGAGACTTCCCTTGTAAATGACTAGATACCTTTCTCTTACTGTTTGTAGAATTCTCTCTTCTTCTTTGACTATAATGTGCCATAGAAAAAAAATCTTTTGAATTTTATCATTTGGGGATCTATAAGCTTACTGTACCTAGATGTCTAAGCCTTTTGCTAGAGTTTGGAAGTTTTCAACTATTGATTTGTTAATAAAGATTTCTATGTCTTTGGTCTTCTTTTCATTTTCTTGAATACCCAAAATTTGTATATTTGTTCACTTTATGGTGTCCCATATGTCATATAAGCTTTGTTCACTATTTTTTATTTTTTTAAATGTTTTGTCAGACTGAGCTATTTCAAAAGACCTGTTTTCAAGTTCTGAGTTTCTTTCTTCTGCTTAGTTGAAGATCTTCTACTGTTGAAGATCTTGAACGAATTATTTAATTTCATTCATTGAATTCTTCAGTTTCAAGATTCTCTGGTGAAATTATCTGGTGAATTTCTTAGTCCTATTGTAAATTGTTTTTCTGATTTCTCTGTAATGATTATCTGTACTTTCTTGTATCTCACTGAGCTTCTGTAATATTGTTACTTTGAATTATTCGTTGGCATTTCATAAATTTCTTTGTATTGGAATCTGTTGCTGGAGAATTATTGTTTTCCTTTGGAGGTGTCATATATCCTTGTTTTGTTTTTCTGTTTTTTTCTTTTTTTTTTTTAGTATTTCTTGTGTCCTTACATTAATATCTGCACTTCTGGTATAATATTAGCTTCTAATTTTTTACAGTTGCTTTTGTAGAGGAATACATTTAAGATATATATCTTCAGGAAATATATATATATATGTATATATATATGGTGTTAGTTGGGTAGAATACTTTAGTTTTGATTCTGTGTATATGCAGTAATGTAGTCTCCTTATGATTTCTTGAGCTGTAAGTAGCATCGGTGGTGTCTGTGATTTCCTGTGTCTTCAGCTATGATTATTAGTGGAAGTTGTGCTGAAGTTTTTCTGGGGATAGGAAGTAAGATGGACCAGTCCTCGAGACCCAGGGTGACAGTGGCAGTGGTAGGATGGGCAGGTGGGTGGGGTCTCAGTCCCCTGGATAGCATGTGTGATGTGGGTGATGTCAGTAGCAGTGGCAGAACAACCCTTGGCTCTGAAGCGGCATGCATTGGTGTAAGCAGTGGCCGTGTAGGCCAGTCCTCAGGCCCCCAGGTGGTGTGTTCAGGTGGATTCTGGCTGTGAGGGTAGCAGCAGGCTTGGTAGGCCCATCCTCAAGCCCCCAGGAGGAGTACACAAATGCCACCGGTGGTGACTGGAGTGAGGCAATCCCCAGGCATCTGGGCAGTGTGCTTGGGAACTGGGGGTTGTTGCTGGGGGAGGGGTGCAGGTAGTGCCAGGCTGGGTGGGCCTGTCTTTAGGCCCCTTGGTGATGCATTCAGTTCCTACCTGTGGTGAATAGGGCAGAGTGAACTTCAGGCTTCCTGGAGGGGTGT
Source organism: Leontopithecus rosalia (assembly GCA_028533165.1). NCBI lineage: Eukaryota > Metazoa > Chordata > Mammalia > Primates > Cebidae > Leontopithecus > Leontopithecus rosalia. The sequence goes on along the minus strand of CM052657.1, from coordinate 2,390,901 downwards.
CAGGGTGGCTACAGAGCCACAGTGGTGGGCATGGGGAGCTTGTTCTTAGGGCACGTGCACAGCAGCCCTGCTGCTGGGGTGCCGGATTTGCTGTCTGTGTTAGCTGCCCCAGGCAAGTGGCTCTCAGGCTCTCCTGAGCAAGCACTTGGACTCTCTTTGTCCCTAGCACAAACTTCCTAGTGCATTGCCCCCCCCATTCCCTGGGGCACAGAATACTGTGCGTGCTAGAGTGCTGGACCCAATCAGCATTGTGCTGTGGCAACTGTCCATGTGGGCGTGGGAATGTCAGTAGAGCTTTTGGGATGTGGAGATGCAGGGACTGTTGGGTCCAAGAATAGTATGCAGGCTGGTGGGGAATAAGGGTTCAAAGTAATGCTGTGCTGCAGCTACTTAGACTTGGGGTATGTGTGAGACTCAGTATAAACTCCCTCCCTGAAGGAATGCCATCATGTGATCCAGGCATCCTCCTATGCTAGCATTAAGGCTTGAAAAGGCTGAGGGGTTCTCCTGTAGGTAGTATTACAGAGATACACAGTGTGAATGTAGGTCTTTGGGGATCTCTCACCCACCCTTTCCCCACACACCAGACTCCTAGCTGATCCCAGATGAGCTGGCTGTCTCAGCTCTCTCTCCCTCCATGCCTAAGGTGTTTTCTGTTACTTCTCTGTTGAATTTTTGTCCTCTCTTACATTCTCTATTTGAAGTGTGATTACCTCCTTGCTCTTTTGGTTCTTTGTGGAGGAGGTGAGTGCTGGATGCCTCTAATCAGCCATCCTGAAAACCCTTCCATAACTCTCTTAGACTGTAACTTTGCATGCTAAAGCAATGCCCACTATTAACATTCCCAATAGACTAACAGACTTACTTATGGTGAGTTTCCAATAAGAAGCTATAAAATAAACAGATAAGCCAAAGTTTAAAAGTTAAACAGCAGGGCTAGTAGAATGCATAACACATCAGTAGTCTTCTTTCTTTTAAAAGATCCATTAATCAATTATTTCCCAGAACATCAGAAGCAGAAAGTCAGAAAATCAGAAAATGCAGCTCTGTGACAGTAATATATTGGTTCACATGTTTGTATTCACTCTGCAGCTGTGATGAGCAAGAACTAAAGAAACAGAAAAATACAACATATGGCATAAAAAATAAAGGTCATGACCATGTGTTGATTATATTAATACAACAGTAAGAAGTAAAACTATTCTACCAACAAATTTTCTGGCTACAAAATGAGCCAGGAGAGACCACGAAGAGATGATGGAAGGCAAATATGGCTCTTTAGGAGGTTGACTCCGAAGTGCTAAGAAGCACCATGGTGAAATATGTCTAAAAAATCTATGGCAAATAAGGCAATAAACTTCTTAAAGTAATAATGAAAAATGCAGTTTTGTTCAAATTTATAATGTGGATAAAAAGCTTGACATGGTGCTACATTCCTAGGAAAATCTTAATGATACTAAGGAAAGAAAAACAGATATTACACAAGAACAGAAAAGGAAACACCGCATATTCTCACTCATAGGCGGGTGATGAACAATGAGAACACATGGACACAGGGAAGGGAGCACCACACACTGGGATTTATTGGGGGGGAATAGGGGAGGGACAGCAGAGGGGGAGCTGGGGGGGATAACATGGGGAGAAATGCCAAATGTGGGTGAGGGGGCAGAAGGCAGCAAAACACACTGCCACGTGTGTACCTATGCAACTACCTTGCATGTTCTGCACATGTACCCCAAAACCTAAAACGCAATAAAAAATTAAAAATTAACAAAAAGAAAAACAGATATTACAAATAAATAATGAGTCTTCTTGGGTATAAAACAAGAATAGCTAGAGATATATTTTCTTACTGGCTCAAAAATAATATTGTAACAGCTATGTGAACCCATCGCAGATCAGTATGACTAGAAAAAATAACTTTAATATGTTATTATTCATGAATGAGTATGTTTCCCCTCAATATGACATTTGTAACATGATCACTACACTCATGAAGATCAAGTATAAACACACTTTAAAATGCAAGCATGCAGCAATTAACAGAGGTTGAGGAATCCAAGATTTCCTAAAAGCATTCAGTTTGTAGGACATATTGTCTCAAATGCTTGGAGTTATTCTGAGAAATCAGTATTAACAAATACCTGGCACAGCCATCAACCTAGCAATGATGTTTGAAAACCCTGCTGGTGAATACTTCAAGTGATACTTCTGCATAATTATACGAATTAATATCAGACCTCATCATTCAGACTAAAGTTAATCACCCAAGAGTGTGGAAAAGTTTGATTTTTTAAAAAGCACTTGTGTATTATGTAAATAATACAGAAATTGTGTGAATGTTTAAAAATTTCATGGATCATGGCGAGAAAATGTCTGATCAATTAAGTTCTGCCCTAAATAATATGCATTTGTCTGTGAGCCAGAGACTACAACTATTAGAAACCCTTCTGACACAGAAGACACCAGAAATTTTACATAAAGCCATTTAGAATGAGTTTTAATAAATGCTGTGGTATGACTTTGTCATTTGACAAACTTGCTCCACATCTACCCCCAGACATGTAACTTCACTTTGATTACAGTGATCATACCAGTGTGTCTCCTTTTCCAGGGCATGCTGGTATAGCAAAAATTCGGTGTATGTAAAGTACAGGCTTTAAGTTTAGCTTAAACTTTTGTTAAATATTATTCATAGAGAGAAAAGGCACAGAATGTTTATCATCAATATTGACATTTTCAAAATTTGACCATTAAAACCAACAGTATCAGCAAAAGGCAATAAAACTTAATAAACTTCATGAAAAGGTAAGTCACAAGGTCCCACACACCTACTGAATCATGCACTCTGAAGTGGGGACCTAGCACTTGGTCTTTCACGAGGCTTTGGGTGACCCTGATGTATGCTCATGTTTGCAAACCACTGGCCTGTGTTTATGGCATTATTTCAAAAATCAGTGACTATCATTTAAAAAGCCATTATGTAAAGGCTGGGAGTGGTAGCTCATGCCTGTAATCTCAGCAGTTTGGGAGGCCAAGGCAGGCAGATCACAAGGTCAGAAGTTCGAGCCCAGCCTGGCCAAAATGGTAAAACCCTGTCTCTACTAAAAATACAAAAATTAGCCAGACACGGTGGCAGGCGCCTGTAATCCCAGCTACTCGAGAGGCTGAGGCACGAGAATCACTTGAATCCAGGAGACAGAGACTGCAGTGAGTTGAGATCGTACCATTGCACTCCAGCTTGGGCAACAAGAGCAAAACTTTGTCTAAAAAAAAAATATGTAGACAGTAATACTATTTATGTTTTTGTTTATTCTACTTAGTGTGAATAATGTGAATATACATTTCACTGCAAAAATGTTAGTGATTTAGATATGGGGTTCTGCCCTGAATCCTAATGAGGGTGCTGTGTGGTAGATGACATATGCATGTGGTATCTACCTAAAAATAAACACAAAATCTGTGTTTGATAACGCACTTATTCCAAAGGTTCAGAAAAAGGATTTTGCACCTGTTTGGTAATTCACCAATAGATAACACTTTCACGTACACACTAGTATAACTTTGGGAATGACTAGAAATGAAATTTCTTTGTTAAAGGGTATAGATATTTGTGATTTTAATAATGTCCAACTTCAATATCTATCTATCTATCTATCTATCTATCTATCTATCTATCTATCTATCTATCAATTGCTTTTTCTGTGTTTATACCCAGAAGTAGAATTACTGAATCATAGTGAAGCTCTTCTGATTTAATAAATACTGGTTAGAGAGTTAGTGAAAGTCACTGTGTCAATTCCACCTTGGAATAGCAGAGCATAAGGATTCTGGTTGCTCCATCTCTTCCCATTTCCATATTTGTCTGTTTAGTTTTATTCATTTACTGGTTTTTAATAGCATTCTACTACAATTTTAATCAAGATTCTTTTGATTATCATGAGATTGATTATCTCTTCACATATTTACTTGCCATGTAGGTATGTTGTTTTATAACATGTCTGTTCCATTGTCATTTCCTGGATTTTCTGTATTGATTTTTAGAAGCTTTTTCTACATTTAGAAATTTCTACAGGTCCTTTGTTAATTATATGTATTAGAATTATTTTGTCTACTCCATGGATTAACATTTCACTCTTATTTTGAATTTACAGAGATTTTTTAATATTAACATATTCTAATTCATTAAATTACATTTATAAGAGGTGCTTTATGTGTTCTCTTTGTAGAAATTTCCCTGCATACCTCAAGATCATGTCAATAGTTTCAGATCATTTTCTAAAAGCTTTGCTCTTTTTTCTTTCACATAAATATCTCTGAATTCTTTGGAATCAACTTTTGGGAACAGTTTGAAGTAGACGCAAGTTTTATATTTTTAAAAAGATGAATACCGAGTTCTTAGTTCTACTTTTGTCATTAATTAAATATTTGTTTAAGATAAGATCTTTTTCTGCACTACCAATGTCATTCTGTTGTTTACCGATTTATCCTTATGAGAGCTACTCTTGACTCTCCAAATTGCTATAAACTTAGAATTAACTGTGGTCAGAAACAAATAAAGTTGCTAGAACTTTTATTGTAATTGCCTTAAATATATAGGCCAATTTTGGGAGAACTGGCATCTTTTTAGTAAGGATCATTTCAATTATTTTATATAATACATCTAATTATTATCATCCTCTATAAATGTTTTTAAAAATATAATTTCTATACAGTGGTTATAAAATACATGCTGCATTAATGACTTGGTATTTTATATTTGTGATGCGATTTGAAATAGGATCTTAAATTGTTAAATTTTCACTTTCTTTTTGCTTGCATATGTTCTTTAAATTTAACTTTATGCAGCAAGCTTTTAAACCAAATTATTATTTCTAATATCAAGTAATAAATTCTCTTTGAAGCTTCTACAAATATATCCTCTGTGAATACATTTTTTCTTTCCAGTGTTTATAATGAATAGTCCCACAACTACTTAAGAATTTAAATTTATTTTAAAAATCTTTCCTACAAAGTCAAATGCAACCCCAAATGGTTTTTATGATGACTGCTAACATACATTTATCTCATAAATGTATGGGTCTGTCTATAAGAAGACAGACCCTTGCTTAAGTTGTTCTATGAAATAGCCTAACCTCGATAATAGTACCTGACTTTAAAATTACAACTAAAAATATCACAGGCCAATCTCATGAATATAAATGGAAAAAAAAATCTTGACTAAAATATGAGAAAAGCAACTCAAGAAATAAATAAAAAGAATGATACAATATTACTAGGTTGGGATTATTCAATGAATGTAATAGACCTATAACAATTGAAAATTAATATGTTCAACATTGCATGAGACATTTTAGCAAGTGCAATAAAAAAGCAAGATATAACATCAACTTGATGAAATTATGTGAGTATCTTGTAAAGTCTGTGTATATTTTGACATCCAAACAAATGGTAAATATAAACAAGTATGTTTCTTATTATATTATATAACAAACATTGAATATCTACAATATACAAAATACACTGTACTAGATGTGGTGAAACATACATGGAAAAGGTAGATTTTACTCCTACCATAAAGGAATACTCAATCTCAGCATAGAGGTAAACAAGGAGTTATTTAAAAATGCAACACAATGTACTATAAGGTGCCCCATTTCTAGTAATGAACACAAAATGCATATTAACCCACTCATTTCAAAGGCCCAAACTATGATATAATTACAGTCTGCACAATTAGTATTCTCTAAACTATGGCCACCATCTAAGAATAACTTTTCCTGTACTGTCTCCTATTTTTTTCAATTTATTTTATTATTTTGGTTGACATGTTGCCAATTAAGTCTTTCTGAGTGGCTTAAATACACATTAATCATTCAAGCCTCGGTAAGAATTACTTCAACCAAATTGCTTCCTTCTAACAAATAATTAGCCCATCTTCTCTAAAAGAAGGTGAACATTGATCTGGGGAAATTCTTGGGAGGTGGCTTTGTTGAGAGAGCACTCCCTTTGTGGAGGTATGTACAAAACACTCTTAGAGAAATAGCAAGCCCGATTCATGTGTAGGTGCTTACAAGACTGGTGCCTAAAGTGCCACCCAAAACTTCTGGGGATAAAAACACATAATCTGTTTTCCTTATTAACCTGCCATTTGTGCATGGGGAATTAATCACTGGTCTCTTTGCATCAGCCTGATTGGAGCTAAATGATGTTTTTTCCGAGATGAGCTAACTCCTACAGCTGCCAAATTGGTACTGGATGTCAGCTGGGAGTTCAGCTGAGATTGTCAGACATCTTAGTTCTTTTCTATAAGGGCTTCACAGAACTGGTTACCCTGACGTGGAGTGAGCAGCTGAGTTCCAAGAGTAAGTATTCAAGTGACGAGGAATGGAAGCTGCCTAAGTCTCTTAAACCTAGGTCTTAAAATCAGTATTCCATTAACATAATAATTACTTCTACATATTTCCATTGGACAATCCCTGCCCAGGTTAGAGGGAGGAGAATTACATCCCACCTATTAATGCAAGGAGTATAAAAAGATTTGGGGCTGGCCTACTTTTAATGTATCGCAGTCATTAAAACCTTTGACCTCTGAATGACGGGTTTCCAGAAGAAAGTAAAATTGATGTAAAATGACAAATTTCCCTACTTTGGAAATTATGCTATCTTCTTTAAAACTAGAAATGAGGAAGAAGACAAACTCATTCCTTGCAATTTCTCCTCCTTTTTTTCATGTGTGTTTTTCTTACTACACAAAATAACTCTCTTTGCCCTAGGACTGAAATTTTAGGATGATACCATTAGTATTATATTAAAACAACATTATGAATAAAATTGCCTTTTTATAGAATAACCAAATAAATTACCATAATTTATCACTTTTTTTGCAAGAACACTTACAAACTTTTATTTTAAAAACCTGTTATAAAAGGAGCTAGATTGTCAACAACAAAAAAATATATTGATTATCTGCAGACAGATACTGACCATTCATGCCAAGGTCGCTTAGCAGTATGGGGGCAGAGACACACAGTTTTTGAGAAGAGCAGAACAAGAAGAATGGCAGGCAAGAGTAATACCTGAATCACAGTACCTTGTGAGCACCAACCCCCTAGCCCAGGGGTGGTAGTTGGGAAGCAAGGGAATAATAATGGACCACTAGCAGAGGCACATAATTCTAAGAGCCCTGTTGGAAAGATGTTTTACAGCACATTCACAAAATTCAAATAAAGACTAAAGAAATAGAAAACGGCAAAATGATTCACATTTTTGAAATGAAAAATAAGCAAAAGGTCAGCCTTAGTCATCTTACATGTTCCTGAGAGTTAATGGGAGCATATTGAGCAATGTTTTTTTGAAAGTGGATACAGAATTTTTCAAAAATGAGATTCTCTTTTTCCTAGAGTTAAAAATATATTTTTACGTTACTCATATTGGGATCCTAAGTTTAAAGCAGTTTTACTGTGTTATAAAATTCCACTTTTACTGTGTAAAAGTGGAATTTTCCCCCTCAATAAAATATATGTGGTATTTCATGGAGAAATAAAAAAGACTCTGAATTGTCATGTCTTTTGGAACAAGGTTTGTAAATCATGCAGCTCATTGTACGTGGTACTAAACTAGATGCTGTATTACGTACCAGTAGAGACCTTTTCTTACGTACCAGTAGAGATCACAGAGGAAGAACAAACCATCTGAGGTTGAAAGGCCCTAATTTCTAGTTCCAGCCCAGTTCTGCCAACAGTTTTGTTTTCCATAACTTAATTTTCTCACTGATAAATTAAGGTGGTTGGACTGAGTCCTTTTTAAGGTCTTTGGCTTTAATGTATAGCATTTTATTCTTTGGGGCATATTTATTCCAGGACGAAAGCAGTTTTCTAAACATGTAGATACACCAATGCATCTAGCTGGGGTTATTTTAACCTAACTTTGTTAAACATATAATGTGTAGTGGCCAGGCAAGGACTCTTCCCTCTGCCCAGGCACGTCTCCTACCAGATACCTGCCGCGCTCCGTTACTTTTTCAAGGGCTTTGTTCAAATGGCACCTCTGTCAAGGTCCCTTTCCTCACATACTATTTAAAACATCTCCCATACTCTTTATTCCCTAACACTACTATTGTTTTTCCTTTATACATCTTATTTCCACCTGATACTATAATTACTTATTTATTGTCACAATCACTTCCTAAGCCAGCAGTGTCCAATCTTTTGGCTTCCCTGGGCCACAATGGATGAAGACTTGTCTGGGGCCACATACAAAATACACTAACACTAACAATAGCTGATGAGCTTTAAAAAAATATCTTAGAAGGCTGGGAGCAGTGATTCTCCTGGGGAGGCCGAGGTGGCGGATCATGCGGTCAGGAGATCGATAGCATCCTGGCTAACATAAAACCCCGTCTCTACTAAAAATACAAAAAAATAGCGGGGCCTAGTGGTGCTCACTCACCTGTAATCCCAGCTACTCAGGAGGCTGAGGCAGGAGAATCGCTTGAACCCAGAGCTGGAGGTTGCACTGAGCCAAGATGGTGCCACTGCACTCCAGCTTGGGCAACAGAACAAGACTTGATCTCAAAAAAAAAAAAATCGCAGAAAACTAATCATGTTTTAAGAACGTTTACAAATCTATGTTGTGTCGCCTTCAAAGCAGTCCTGGGCCACATGTTGCCTGCTGGCCACAGGTTGGACCAGCTTGTCCTAGACTGTAAGATCCCCAAGAACAAGAACTGTGTTTCATTCACGCGTATCTGAGAATACCTAGCACATTACTAAATAGTTAACCCATTTCTGACTGATTTCAGTGCTCATGTTTTTGTCCACTATGTCAAACTCTGTTATTTTTCCTGTAGTCAAGCTGCACTTGAGTCTAGAAACTCTTCACTCTCCCTTCCCGACAGCGCTGCCTTTTGCTTGACGAACAGTATCTCTTTATTTCTCAGACCTACAGTGGTCTCTGGTCTGGGTGATAACTGAATACTACGTCTGGTAGTTTTGGATCCTCGATTGCTGCCGTGTGTCTTAAAGGGAACTTTGCTCATTTCCCTTCTTTCTTCCTGCTGAGTGGCATACTCCTTTACTTGCTGCAGCTATTTCTTGGCATCTCTATGCTATGAGTTAGTGTTTGAAGCTGTGATTTTCCATAACCTAAGGAATCTCAACAATGCCACGTATTATCTTACTTGTCACAGGTCTCTCCCCAAAGCCATGTTGTTCTAACTTTGTCTTCCATTCTACTACCAATTAAGGTGAGATAACTGTGCTGCCTTCCTCCAGTCATAGCAGACGATTTCAAAACTAATTGAATTTAATCCTTCAAAGAGAATGGTACATTCAGCACTTTGGACTCCATTTTGATGTTTGCAAATCAGCTATCATGATGAGAAGAGCTTTCCCAAATGTTCACTAATTTGGCTTTTTAGAAGCCAAAACAATGCATGCTAATATGTTTTTCTTTCTCATTAGCTACCTGCAGAGGCCTAAAAACAGTAAGAACACTTACTGTTCACAGGATAAATTCCAAAACGCTTTGACCGTCAGTATACACCCTCCTCATCCGTGTGCTCAGGCTTCGCTTTCCTCATTATGACTCACGTATTCCAAGCGTGACCACTTTGTTCCACCAGGCTTTATCTCCTGCTCACAAACATGCCTTGCTTACATCGTTCATGCCACCTCTGCTCCTAATAGAAACGCATAGTTCTCATACGACCCAAGCCAGTGTTTGCAGCACAACTCACACGCCCTCACTGCCCAGAAGCCACCCTGTTCCCACTGGCTCATAACCCCGTTCACTCACACGTAATGTATTTTACTGTCAGATTTCGTCTCCGTGTTGACTTCCTTGTGGTTTTAGGCTACTGCCTTCCCTTTGTTTATCTATCCATATGAAGATATAAACTAAGCACTGATACATGTTGTATTCTAATTATTTGTAGGGACAGTGGCTCTAAAATAAAGCCTGCCACCAAATTGCATAGCTGAGGATTACTGCACAAATTTCGCAGCTGTGTATTAATCCATGGCAAAAATCCATGGAGAACTAATCAGTGCGATCTAGAGATTATGTCTATATTAAGCTCTCAGTCATCACTCTTGCTTATACCTCTTGAAATACAAATGGATCTCTCTGCCTAAAACCCAATTCAGGAAGTAAATTATTTAGTAGAAAATAAATACATTTTTTTTCCTGCAATAAACACGTGTGAAAACCCCATGCATCTCTAAAGTGCTTTTTTACTTTCTCAACTGATTTCAAACAAACAGGGAAACATGTCAAGCCTTGTTTCCTAGGGTACCATTCATCAGAAATGCAGGGGTTTGGAGGTCAGAGACAGAGATAGAGCTGTTGTCACAGAATTAGTTCTTTTGCCAACAACCTGAGAATAAGAGTATCATTGATTTTGACCCTGATGCCCCCTTGGGGATTGAAAATGGAAATTGTCTATAACATAAAAGACTTTTCAGTATGTGCCTAATACTGGGAATACGGCATTTCTAAACTCTGGTGACTTATAAAATGTTGAGCAGTATATTGGAACTATCTAGTTAACTAAACAAACTCATAAATCCATAAGATTAAATATTTCCATGGTACATACATGGAGGGTGAGGAGCAAAGAGGTTGAAACAGGGTAAGTACTCGGAGATTATATTTTTTTTTAAGTTTGGCTGCATGCCTGTGAATATGTGGCAGAAATGTAGTTGCTGTTCTTTGCTCTACATCAAGCATCAGATAAAAACTAAAATGCTGAGTATAAAAGTGTATGGTATCAAAAATCTGGTTTCATATAGACATAAACAAACATCCAGAATTCTTTTTAATATTGTAATAATTTATTTTTGGAATACGTTCAGTTTAAACATTGCCAACAAAATTGTATCAGTTAGGACGCATTTACTGGTAAATCCAGAAAACTCAAACCAAACTCGACTTCCGGACCAAGGGATGTGCTAACTTCTGGCATGGTTAGTCAGGGGCTCTGTCAAAATAATTCAGTTGTGCTCCCGCTCTCCCATCATCCTTCCTCCATTTTTTGTTTTATTATTAACAAGGCTCTCTTCTCTTTGTCACAAGCAGGCTTTTGCTGCTCCAGAACTGCATTCTTTCTGCTCCACATCCAGGTTGTTGATTCTGATTGGTTTGATGTAGGTGATGTGCCCATCTTTGAAACAGTTACGGTGGTCTGACAGAAGAATGTACAGCTGGCATACCCTTCAGTTCATATCTGCTTCTGGACGTGACTTCTACTGGACATCATTCTATATATGTGGATTATATGATTGGAGCCCAAACTAGATATTAAGTTCTACTACCAGAAGAACCTGAAGTATATTCTAAGTGGCAAATACATAAATAAATGCTCTAAGAAAATATAAAACTATTTATTCTAAATAAACATTATTTCTCATAAAAATTTCTTTCTGAAACACTTTACAATCCAACAGTTCCTCCAAATGGATAAACATATATCTAGATGGAACAATGCCAGCTAGAGTAAACCTGAACTATGATCCCTAATAACTGTAATACATGTAAAGGCTGGAAAAAAAAATGGAAGATTCTTGCTAAAATCGACATAACTTCATTAATTCATACTAGAGCCTGCTTTAATAATTATGAAAAGAAATCAATCAACTAAGATAACCATATATAAACAAGCATGTTTATATATCATTCATTAAAATAATAGATGGAGCACTGAAAACTATCAATTAAAACCCTTAGTGAGAATTGTTTTTAATGCAGGCTTGACTAAGCAGAATGTATTTAAAATTCAGTGAAAAACATAAATACAGCTTCCAATAATCTAATGAATTTTTCCTGGCTAACTGTAGCCAGTGCTGCTGCAGTCCAGGAGCCACATTATCTAGTCTGTATATCGTTGGCCTCATTCCCTAAATCATTTCAACCAATATAACATTAATAACTGCAAAGGGGACTTAATATCCTCAAAGGAAGAGAAGCGTTTGGGAATAGGAGAAAGAGGATATTACACAGATAAAGAGCAGAGAAACAGGAAGTGAAGATATTTGTAATCGACAGGCGTGACATATCATTAACACATTCTGCACACCCCTAGACATCATTAACTGAAACTTGAAACTAAATTATCACACAGATTTGTTAAAGACTTGTCATTTCTTAGTGCTCACTAACCATAATTAAATTATAATTTTAGAAATTGTTATAAAGCTTTTAGACATACAGATAGGCATGAAGGATAATACAAGGAACAATCATGTATCTACCCCCAGCCATAGAAATAAAGTTTGAGCACCTGTATATCCCTTCTCGCATTGTTCTTATTTATGTCTTCCTTACTTATTTAAAACAAACAGACAAAAAACAGGCTCAGCACGGTGGTTCACGCCTCTAACCCCAGCACTTTGGGAGGCCAAGGTGGGTTGATCAACTGACGTTAGGAGTTCAAGACCAGCCTGAACAACATGGTGAAACCCCGTCTCTACTAAAAATACAAAAATTAGCCCGGTGTGGTGGCAGGCACCTGTAATTCTGCTAGTCAGGTGGCTGAGACAGAACTGCTTGAACCCAGGAGGCAGAGGTTGCAGCGAGCTGTGAAAGTGCCATTACACTCAGCCTGGGTGCCAAGAGCGAAATTCCATCTCAACTCAAACAAACAAACAAAATTTTTTTTAAAAGCCAAAAACCTTCTAACTCAGTTAGCTAGAAAATAATTGTAAAGAAAATAAATTATTCAAATAATTTATTTCAAATATTGGGTTTGCCGTGACAACAGTCACTTCAGCCCCTCACATACACATACGTAAATAAACATAAATGAAAGGGTTCATTTCGTTTATATTTCCTTAGCATAGTCTCTTCGCTCTAAGCCCATTCATCAATTTGTGGTAGCTATGATGCTTATGAAGCAACTGACTGATTTCTATCTTTTAATCTTTACAACACCTTCATGAGGTAGACATTATTCTAACCACTTGAAAGGTAAGGAAAATTAAGAATCAGCCAATGTAACTACCACAAGCTATACAGAAACAAAATGGTGAAGCGGAGATTTGACCTTGGTTCAGTTGCCCCAAACCAAAGCTTTAAACCGTATAATTTCTTTTTGTTTGTTTGTTTCTCCATCACAGGTTATTCCTTTTAATATTTCACACAAGCTATTAACACCACTAAACATTTCATCTCCATTCTTCTTTCGAGATAATGCAGTTTATGTATTCATTGTGACATCAGCTATCATTTTTATTCTTATCCTATAAAATACATGTCTTTTATTCTCTAGCTGCTTTTGCAACTTAAAAAATATATTTGGTTTTCAGTCATTTGACTATGATGTACTCATATGTGATTTTATATACATGGACACTGATACCCACACAAAAAAATTTGCCTCATATCAAGCCATTCCTTCTCAGAGTCAGGATTTAACCTCTGATCTGGCCTTTGCTCTAGTGTTCCACACAAACTTTGGGAGAATACTTTCTCTGCCTCCTTCCTTCATCTGTTCTTATTCTGGAAAAAAATACTCTTAGCAACAGACAACTTAGGCAATTGTATTTTTGTCATTACTGACAATCAGCAAAAAGCAATTTCTGGGTTGAGCTCTTTCTAGGGGAGATGACTTAGTTTTCTCAAAACAACAAAATGACAAAAAAAAAAACAGAGAGAAAGATTGGGAAGTATAACTAGCAAATGAAAAAACAGACAAGCAACTTGTCAACCAGTGGGAATACATACACTGCGTTTGAATTTTCAAATATTTCTGAATATATATTGAATATATCATATACTTACGTAACTGGTAAATATATAGCATGTATTTTATTATACATAAATACATAACTATATATATGATAATCTGGGACATGTGAACTGACTAGGCATTTAGTTAAAAAAGAAATTAATTGAAGTAGAGACGGGGTTTCACCACGTTGACCAGATTTGTCTCCAACTCCTGCCCTCAAGTGATCCACCTGCCTTGGCCTCCCAAAGTGCTAGAATCACAGGCATGAGCCACCATGCCCCACACATTGTGGTGTACTTCTTAAGAGCCATTATATTTTACAGATACATACTCAAATATTCATTTCTAAATTTTTTAATGTATGAAACTCATTTCAATTTTTTTTTTTTAGAGATGGGGGTCTGGCTCTGTCACCCAGGCTGGAGTACAGTGACATATTTGTGGCTCACCATAGCCTTGAACTCCTGTGCTCAGATGCTCCTCTTGCCTTACCTTCCTCGGTAGCTAGGAACACAGGCACAAACTACCATGCCTGACAAATTTTTATTTTTAATTTTTTGTAGAAATGGGGTCTCGCTATGTTACCCAGTCTCTCACTTTAAAATAATCAAGCAAAAGGGGTATGAGTGGAGTTACGGGTCAAAAAGAAAAGGATTTGTCATTATTGAATACTCTTGAGGCTACAATGGGTACATGGAGGATCATTACGCAATCCTGTCTACTTATATTTGTGTGAAGTTTCTATTAAATGAGATTTTAAAAGTTTTTCTTAAGCTTATCAAGTTTTCCACCATATATGCTAGAGTTGTAACTTATGCTCAGATTTACTCCATATATCATTATTTAAATAGCATTTTCTTTGCTGCCATGGGGAAGAACAAGGAAATTATTTAATCTGTTCTTGACTTCTCAGTAACCTTTCGGATAAATAAAGTAATACTGAACCAAAATAATGTAGATCAACATTTCAGATACAGAAAGATGCATGTTTGTTTCATAAATATGTAGTTAACAAAAAAATTTTAACTTTGAAATTAGATTTTGAGTGTCTTATCACTGTTTTGCTTTAATTTTTAGCTTCAGTTAATTTGTAAAATGTTGAGGACCCTAATATATACAAAGTTCCATAATTTAGTGTCTAGTAATTTGTTTTTCAGATCATTAAGATGAAAAATATTTGGGCACAAAACTGCTCTGACCAATGGTTTTCAGAAAAAATGAGAAGTGTAACCATAGCTACTGCTAGTTGAAAAGCAAAAGGCTTAGTACATTCTAATAAAAATGACATTAAGGTCAGACATTCTATTCAGCTGTGCATACTCTGAAACTTCTTCTTTGATTCTAGTAAGTATGCAAAATGAGGCATGACTTTGCGAAGTTTTCCTTTTTGCCATGTCTCAGCAAAGGAACAAAAGACTACATGGGGAGGAAATTCCAACTCACTTTTGTGTAGCCAGCTTATTAGTGGACTATGTTGAGCAAAGGTTAAAATTATCTTTTTTAACTTAAATCTTCTGTTGGACTGGAATAATATGTAAGTTTGGGTGACAGTGGAAAAATAATTGTTTTTGGTTTTTTTCTTTTCTTTTTTATGAGACAGAGTCTTGCTCTGTCGCACAGGCAGGAATGCAGTGGCTCAATCTTGGCTTGCTGCAACCTCCTTATCCTGGGTTCAAGTGATTCCCTTGCCTCACCCTCGTGAGTAGCTGGATTTACAGGGGTGTGTATCCCATGCCTGGCTAATTTTCGTATTTTTGTGGAGACAGGTTTCATCATGTTGGCCAGGTTGGTCTCGAACTCCTGACCTCAGGTGATCCCCCTTCCCTGCTGCCTCAGCCTCCCAAAGTGCTAGGATTACAGGCACAAACCACTGCGCCTATCTCAATATATTGTTTTAATATGGTAGAGTAGAATGATTTTTATTCCACTGATATTGTATCATGGGCTGAATTGTGTCCTCCAAAAAAGTTTGTATGTTGAAGTCCTAACCTCTAGTCCTTCAGAATTCAACTATAGAGGAGATAGAGTCTTTAAAGAGATAATTAAATTAAAATTAAGTCATTGGTCCTAATCTAATATGACTGATGTTTTCATAAGAAAATAAAATCTGGACACAGACACATGCAGAGAGAAGACCATGTGAAGACACAGGGAGAAGACAGTCACGTACCAGCCAAGGAGAGAAGAAGCCAACCCTGCTGACACTTTGATCTTGGACTTTTAACCTCCAAAATTTTCAGGAAAAAAAAAATCTGTTGTTGAAGCTACCCAGTTGGTGGTATTTCAACTATAGAGGAGATAGAGTCTTTAAAGAGATAATTAAATTAAAATTAAGTCATTGGTCCTAATCTAATATGACTGATGTTTTCATAAGAAAATAAAATCTGGACACAGACACATGCAGAGAGAAGACCATGTGAAGACACAGGGAGAAGAAGTAGTTTGCTATGGAAACCCTAGCAAACTAATATATGATCTCAAAGGAATAACTGCTATTTATTATTAGAGAAAACATCAAATGTCTGAAAGTAGGTTTTCAAATGACCTCAAATATGTGTGACTATAAAATAATTTACTCCTTCTGGGTGGATCCTAGTGCAATCCCCCTTGGGCTGCCAATATCAAGTTGACAGTTGGTGTGTTAGGCTGTTTCAACCTTGGCACCCTTATTCCTCACCAGTTGATTCTCATAATCACGTGGCAAGCCACTCACCATTGTTAGATGCTATGCACGTACATAACCACAGCTCCCACTCTTGCCATTGGCCAGGTAAGCCATAAAGGAGCTTGGACTGAGTGGAGAAAACCCAAAACCCCTGTTTCATTTTCACTGTTTGTGAATATTATCAGGAGGTGAGGTTGTAAATAGTCTAACAGTGTAAACAGGGACAGACTATAGTAGAAGTGGTGAGCCACTGAAATCAGAAAACTTTTTCCCTTGAGTTGACTTAATAAATAACAGGTTTACTTACCAGTGTTTTTGACCATGTCTGCGCAGTGGACACATATAAGCAGATATACTATAATACAGTATACTGTTAAAAGTCCCAAGCAGCCAGAGTGCCTGGGATGCTATCTGACCTCTGTGATTTGACAATATGAAAGTTACTAGAAACTCTCTTATCATATTTTCTTCCCCTTGAGATGAGACTCACATGTACCTGATAAAGGTTTTGTGGAAGGTTAATTTGGTCTATGAATATAAAGTGTTTAGAGCAGTATCAGGCAAACGGTGAGAAAATTAATAAATGTTAAGAAACATTAGAGGTCTCAACCAATGACCCTATCAAACTACTGAATGTATATTACTAAGGAGCTTCTCAAAATAATAATAAAAACTATTAAGAAGAAATACGTCAAGTCTTTTAGCTTTCTTAAATTTCAGGTAACTCAGTTTTACTAAACATAATTGACTCTACTCATTAAATGCTTACTCATTATATTCTCCACATCCACATTTACTATGGTTCTAATACATTCCTGTTCTAAAGACATATTTCTTTCCATGACAGCAATTAATAGTAATAATAATAGTTATCATTTATGGAATAATTAAAATAGGCAATACACTAAAATAAGCTCTAAAGAGTCACTGGTATCCTGTGAGGTAATTACAAATAATACAGATTTGGAAACTGAGTCCAGAGTTCAAGTAAGTTGTTTAGACTCAGGTTGTAAGTAGTAGAGTGTTTGTGCCACACACCCAGATGCCACAGCCAGTTAACATTCACTACTTTATGATATGAAATCTACAATACATTTTCCTCCACTAAGCATCCTTTGGAATTTTCTCTGCTCTGGCAAGTTTGTAAGATGCAGTCACTCACACACAACACCATTTACAAGAAGACTTAGATGTTGGTATTAAATATAAGTTCTGGTGTATCTACTTACTTAATTTTACAACACAGAGCAGTCTACAATGACTGCACAACTGAAACACATTCTAAAAAATATATTTCACAGCCATTCATATGCATTTATAAATTAAAATATCAACATCTTATTTAATTATAGGTGATGAATTAATTTTACTCCTAGAGAATATTTCAGGCGATGTCTCATTTTTAAAAAATATTTGCCATTTCTTTGAAAAATGGTAGCTTCCTTAGAGGCCTCCTTTGTGATTCTATTTCTTGGCCTCTAAGAAATTTTTGCTTTCTTGCTTGGAGTTTCACCAAGGAGTTTTAAAAAAATAAAAACACATTTCTCTCTCTCTCCTTGCAGGTTTAACATTCTGATGACTTTTACAGCTTTTATTGAAGCTGTGAAATTATGAATTCTCATTATGCCAGCTCCTGGCTCTTCCATATTATTTAGGTGAAATAGTGGCAGACCCCACGGGTGGAATCAGTTTTAATTCTATCCTCTGTAATTTGTCTGCTACACCTCTGAAAGTTGGCCTAGGGAATAGAAAACGGAGCAGGTCTCTCTCTTTAATCCTCTCTGGCACACTAACTTTGTGGATGGTGGCTTCACTATTCTGATTTCTGTGACCAATGTTTTTTTCAGAGCCTCTAACACTTTTCTTTTGCAATTAATCTTCTAAATTGCCTCTAAATGCTTTTCAATTACGAACTCTATACTTGAGTTACTTGGCTTTGAGTCTGGGTGGAGGGGATACCTAATGAAAGCTGTCAGGCTTGTATCCTTTAAAATTGTTTCATATATAGTGTATATAACATGTAGACATTATTATACAAATATAATGAAAGATACAAATTATCTGTTATATGATCTCCTTAAGGTGGACTCTTTCACCTGTGTATTTGGCTTTAAAACTAATGAATATTTTCTCTACAGAGGAAAATTCTGGGGATAAACTCGTGAATGGGATTTATAAAGATGTTTGTAACGGATACTATGGCCACACAGTCAGGCCAGACACCTTCTTCCTTATCCCTGACTTTTATTTCCCTAGTGACTATTGATCACTCATAGCTGAGTCCTTCCCTGAAATGCCAGGAACCTACAAAACAATCAAATCTTATGAGAACTCATTGATGAGAACATCATAGGGAAAACTCACCCATGATTCAATTAGCTCCCAGCCTAACCCCTTCCAAGCAGCCTAGGGCCTACCGGTGCTATTTCATGTTAGTACAATGATTGATACTTGACGGCCCCAGTTTACTCATGCTTTCTGTCTTTCTCAGGAGCTAGCCCCTGATCAATCTGTCCAAATGTTTTACACATTTATTCTCTGTGACAAACATAGCCCTAATTAACATTCTGCTAACATTTAATTGGATAAAAAATAATCACCCTCTATTTTTGCTGACGTATTAACATCCAGCATTCCTTCTAGCCTACTTCAACAGCTTAACGTGGTATGCACCTGCGGTCCCCTTCCCAGGCCCTTATTAGCAAAGATAATTATATTCTCCCATGCTTATCTTGCAGGTTCTCTTGCAAGCAAGTGAGTAAAGCTACAAGGTGTGTGACCCCTGGATTTACCGAAGGGCACGGTGCATTAGAGAGCACAGCTCCAATAGAGACCCACTTAGGAAGGCGACAGGAAGAGAATCCCAGCAGCTTCCTGAGCCTTACAGATGCTCACAGTAGGGTGGTGGTTGTCACAGAGAAACCAATTCCACATGTTAGAACATTTTCTATTGTCTCAGCAATATTTTTAAGTTAGCCATTCTCTGTTTCACTCAAAATGATTTGCTTATTAATTCAACAGTCTTCCTTCTCACACAGGTTTTCTTTTTGGTCAGATATTTTAAACAAACTACAAACTTCCGGCTTTCTCATTTCCTCTTACAGGTGGTTCTGTGGTAGGTCATCCAGCTTTTCTCTTTTCTGATCTCAAAACAACCAGTAACACAATTTTTGCTAAAGTGGGTCACTTTAAACAATTCAATACATATTTATTGAAATAAGCCCTAATACCATTTGACAGTTTCCTCCCCTGCATTGATAAGGCCACTTTGGACCACTGCTTTTTGGGTTACACTAGCGCACACTAGGACATGGTTGATCACAGTCCTAACTACTGGCTTGTGAGAGGAAACCAAATAATTTCGATTTAGGACAACCTCTGTCAGTGAATTCTATTAGATCCACTGATTTTCTAAGAGATTGCTAACAACCACATGTGAAATACGCACACACACACACACAAGCACCACACAGGCATGCTACTGCATTTATATACCACACACATTTAACTTCCTTGGCAGCCACAGCTGATTTATTTTGAGTTGGTATTCAACTAAAATCCTGAAGTCTTTTTCACGCAAATTGCTGTCAAGATCTTTTCAAATATTGATTGTTATGCAGCACATATCTAAAAATTTTATAAGCATACATTTTCCACTTTATCCAAGTCAATGATAAAAATGTTAGAGAGGACAAGGCCCAAGACAGAATCCTGTGTGATGACCCTTGGGGAAACATCATTCAATCTCTTGAATCTACTCTCATCCAACTCTGACAATATTTGATTTTCCTGACATCTGGCCTACATTTCTCCAACTGGTAAACAAATAAATCATGAAAGACTTTAACACATTGCTGGAATCCAAATAAGCTTTATCTATGACTTTCCTGTGCTTGGCCAATCTAATTAGACACCATCTGATTAAAAGAGCCAATGTCGTTGGGTTGTCTTCCTTTACTCATTGTGCATCTGTGCTAATCCCTAGTCATGATCTCTTATCTTTTTGGTCTTGCAACCCAACACTACTTTAGTTTTACAAATAATTCTTGAGCACCTACTATGTATTATGCGTTATATTTATTATATGCTATGTATTATGTTCCCCACTTATAAGAGATCTACTCTGTAACTCCTGCTCTCAGTAAGCTTTATGCTCTAAAATACATTACAGAGTATTTCTAGAACCTGACATCAAGCTTATGCATTTGCAGTTCCTGACACTGTTTCTGAAAAATTGGGAGCATGGTTGATGATCCTGTCATGATCACAGCGATTCTGGCACTAACTTTCTATAATATGTCAAAAATTATCAAGGGTGGTATTGATGAAGTAACTAGTATTAATATACTAGTTTATTAGATGAAGTAACTAGTATTAATATACTAGTTACTTCAGTACATTGGGACTGAAGCCTCAAATTTACCTGTAATGATTCTTCCTGTTTATTCTGTGTCACAGGTTCCTAAAACAATTCCCAGCTTGCAGATTACCTAGAAGGATTCACAGAATTCAGGAAAGCTGCTATACTCATAGATTATTATATAACTTTGCAGATGCAGATTGAAATCAGCAAAGGAATAGGTCACATGGTCTAAAGCCCAGGAGGAAACAGGCACAAGCTTTGATGCATTCCCTCCCAATGGAGTCACATGGAGACATATTTAATTCTTCCAGCAATGATATGTGACAACACATAAAAAATGGTGCCAGGCAAGGATGTACCCCTAAGTCTTTGTGTCCAATGTGTTTATTGGGGCACAATCATGTAGACATACACTGCCTGTGTGACAGACTTCAGCGAATCAGATTCTACCACTCCCAAAGCAAAAACAAGCACTAACCAAAAATTGCATTGTTAGGGTAAACTTATCTGATCAAACAAATACAGCATCGCCCAAGACCTCAAGGATATGAGCTCTTATCAGACAGAACAGTCTAAGTTACCAAAGGTTGTCTCTTAGAAGCCTGGTTTAGGCAAGTCCTGAAGACAGATCTTTATGTGGAAAACCTGAGGGTGTAAGCAGCCCAGGCCTTCAGAGTTAGCTTTCCCTGCACAGCTCCCTCTATGTTTTAAATTCTTTATTAATCATGTGCTTTTCTAGTCTTTTATACCTTGGAAGACGTTCTTTTACTATTATATGAAAGCAAAATCAACAGAGTACTATGTTCTCGATGATTCTTTAAGATTATACATTTCCACTGTTTCCTCTTGAAATACATCAAAGATATTCCTTTAGTTTAAAATTCAGATTTTATTGTTATAATGAAATATAATCTTTAGTATGGGCTATAAATAATTGTTCCTTGATTTTTTATGGTAATGTGTATTAGTCTTTTTTACCGTTTTCACAAACACTTTCTTTTCCCTATGCTTTTCCTTCTTCCATTAGTGGCTGTGTCTTAAGAGTCATAAATTGAAGATTTTAGATAAATTATAAAAAGTAAAGAAAGGCTTTCCACCACTGGCAAAGAAAAAATATATATATATATATATAATGACTGAGATCTCATTGACTCAAATTCCTAAAAATTGCCTTATCAAAAAAATCAAGAATGCTGTTTTTAAACAAATCATATTTAATGAACTATCATTCTATTAGTTATCTAGAGCTTCATAGTAAATTATTTTAAACATTGCATTTTTAAACAATAAACATGTATTATTTTACTTTTCCTGAATTCAGAAATGTCGGCACTAGGGTGTATGGGTCCTCTGGCAAAGGATCTCTCACAAAGCAACAAACAAGGTGCCACTGAAACCTGCAGTCATTTCAAGGTGTAGCTAAAATGAGTTCACTTCAACCTTATTTAAGTCATTAGTTTGATTCAATTTCTTGTGTGCTATTGGCTGGAGGTTACCCTCAGTTCTTTGCCACCTGGGTTTCTCCAAAAGGCTTCTCGCAATATCTCAACTGTACACACAGAGTCTTGTTGATAAAAACCTTTAAGAAATTAGTTATAGAGGAAATGTATATCAACAAAATAAAGACTTTATATGACAGATTCATTGCTAACATCATACTCAATGGTGAAAAGTTTGAAGTTTTCATCTTAGATAGGCAAGGACACTCATTCTCAACACTTCTGTTCAACATAGAACTGGAAGTCCTAGCTAGAGTATTTAGGCAAGGCAAAAAAAAAAGCATCCAATTTGGAAAGAAAAATGTTAAATTGTCTTCATTTGCTGATGACATAATTTTATATATAGAAAAATCCTAAAAATTCCACCAAATAAAACCTGTTAGAACTAATAAAGAAATTCAGTAAAGTTGCAAAATACAAGATTAACATACAAACTTTAGTAACTTTTATGCACTAACAATGAAGTATCAGAAAAGAAATTAAGAAAACAATGTTATTGAAAGTAGCTACTGCTATGGTTGCAGTTTTTCCCCACCAAAACCTCATCTTCAAAGTTTATCCTTAATGTGGTGGTGTTTGAAGGCAGTGCCTAGGAGATGTTTGGGTTATGGGGTGGCTCCCTCAGGCATGGCTTGGTGCCATTCTCATGATAGTGGGTGTGTTATTGTTCTGGCAAGAGAATGAATTTGTTCTTGAGGGAATAGATTAGTTTCCATGAGAAAGGATTGTTATAGGGCTAGGATACCCCCTTGGATTTTTTCTCTTTCCATGTGTCCACTTCCCCATTGACCTTCTCTATCATGTTATGACACAGCATGAAAAGGCTTCATCAACAGCTAAGCAAATGCTGGTGTCATACTTCTTGACTTCTCAGCCTGCAGTACAATGAGCTAGATAAATGTATTTTCTTTGTAAATTACCTAACCTCAGTTATTCTTTTATAGCAACACTAAAAGATCCATGACAGCCACACATACATAAATATTAAGAAATAAATTTAAAAAAAGAAGTGAAAAATCAATCCACTGAGAACAATAACACATTGATGAAAGAAAATAAAAAAGACACAAATAAATGGAAAAGTATCCCATGTTCATGGATTGGAATATTTATATTGCTAAAATGTCCATACTATTCAAAGTGATTTATAGAGTCAATAAAATTTCTATAAAAATTTTATTAGTTTTACATAAGTAGAAAATGATCCTAAAATATCCATAAGAGCAAAAAGATCCCCAAATAGAAAAAGCAATCTCAAGCAAAAAGAACAAAGTCAGACATATCACACTACCTGGTTTCAAAACATACTACAAAGTTATAATAACCAAAATATCTTATTATTGACATACAAACAGATACAAAGCTCAATAGAGAAGAATAGAGAGCCCAGGAATATCTCTATATAATTGATTTTTGACAAATATGTAAAGAAGACACAATGGGAAAAGGACAGTCTCTTTAGTAAGTGATTCTAAGACAACCAGATATCCACACACAAACTGACACAAGAACAGAAAACGAAATACCGCATGTTCTCACTCATAGGCAGGAATTGAACAATGAGAACACATGGACACAGGGAGCGGAGCACTACACACTGGGGTCTGTTGGGGGAAACAGGGGAGGGACAGTGCAGGGTGGGGAGTTGGGGAGAGATAGCATGGGGATAAATGCCAGATATAGGTGATGGCGAGGAAGGCAGCAAATCACACTGCCATGTGTGTACCTATGCAACTATCTTGCATGTTCTTCACATGAACCCCAAAACCTAAAATGCAATAAAAAAAAGAAATAGTAAAGGATTATAAACCAATGTAGACAATAAATTTTAGAAGTCATACAGCAAAAAAAAAAAAAGAATGTAAGTAGACTCTACTTTACACCACATGCAAAAATCAGCTCAAAATGAGTTAGACATAAATGTAAGGTCTGAAACTATAGAACTGCTAGAATGAAACATAAGAAAAAACATCCATGACACTGGTCTAGGCAATAATTATTTTAAATATAGCCTCAAAAGCACAGGCAACAAAAGCAAAAATAGACAAATAAGATTATATCAAACTAAAAAGTTTCTGCACATCAAAGGAAACAATTCTAGTATTGCTGAGAGACAACTCACAGATTAAAAGAATATATTAGAGATCCAAGATGGCTGATCACTAACAGCTCAGGATTGTAGCTCCCAGTGAAAGTGCAGAGAACAAGAGGACACCACACTTTCAGATGAATTTTTGTCACTCACGGACCAGAAGATTCCCAGAGGAGGAGCCCCACGGGTCGCCAGCGTGACTCTTGTGGCTGGCGCAGCGGTTTTGCTGGCACCTCAGCGCGGCAGCTCTGGGTGCAGAGTAAACGGGACTGGTTCCCCTTCTGACCGACATTTGGAGCTCCAAAAAGGCAGAGTCACCTATTACGGACTCAAGAAGGAAGCCAGACCACAGATTCCCGGGCAGAGGAGCACCATCAGTCTTAATGCCGCTGTTTTGGCCGGCGCAGTGGGTTGCTCAGATTCCGGAGCTGGGAATCAATAAATTGGATGTCCACTCAGAAACCTAATTAGAAAGGCAGTAATTGTAAAGATGACAGATGGATAAATTTATAGAGAAGGGAAGAAACCAGCCTAAAAAGACTGAGAATACCCAAAATCAGAACGCCTCTCCCTTTACAGGGGATTATAGTTCCTCATCAGCAATGGAACAAGGCCTGATGGAGAAGGACTGTGTTCCATTAACAGAATCAGGCTTCAGAAGGTGGATAATAAGAAACTTCTGGGAGTTAAAAGAACTTGTTCTAACCCAATGTAAAGAAACTAAGAACTTTGAAAAAAGGTTTGATGAAATGCTAACAAGAATAGACAATATAGAGAGGAATATAAATGAAGTAACAGAGCTGAAAAACACAGCAAGAGAACTTAGCAAAATACGCACAAGTTTTAATAGCCGAATTGATCAAGCAGAAGAAAGGATATCAGAGATCAAAGACCAATTTAATGAAATAAAATGAGAAGACAAGAATAGAGAAAAAAAATAAAAAGGAATGAGAAAAGTCTCCAAGAAATATGGGACTATGTGAAAAGACCTAATTTACATTTGATAGGTGTACCTGAATATGACGAAGAGAATGAATCCAAGCTGGAAAATACTCTTCAGGATATTATTCAGGAAAACTTTCCAAATCTGGCAAAGCAGGACAATATTCAACCCCAGGTAATACAGAGAACACCACAAAGATATTCCTCAAGAAGAGCAACCCCAAGGCACACAATCGTTAGATTCAACAGGGTTGAAATAAAGGAGAAAATACTAAGGGCAGTCAGAGAGAAAGGTCAGGTTACCCCCAAAGGGAGGCCTATTAGACTTACAGCAGATCTCTCAGCAGAAACCCTACAAGCCAGAAGAGAGTGGGAGCCGATATTCAATATCCTTAAAGAACAGAACTTTCAGCCCAGAATTTCATATCCAGCCAAACTAAGCTTCACAACCAAAGGAAAAATAAAATCTTTTATGAACAAGCAAGTACTCAGAGATTTTATTACCACCAGGCCTGCTTTTCAAGAGCTTCTGAAAGAAGCATTACACATAAAAAGGAACAACCAGTATTAGCCTTTCTAAAAACATAACAGGAGGCTGGGTGCGGTGGCTCAAGCCTTTAATCCCAGCACTTTGGGAGGCTGAGGCGGGTGGATCATGAGGTCAAAAGATTGAGACCATCCTGGTCAACATGGTGAAACCCTGTCTCTACTACAAATACAAAAAATTAGCTGGGCATGGTGGCACATGCCTGTAATCCCAGCTGCTCAGGAGGCTGAGGCAGGAGAATTGCCTGAGCCCAGTAGGCAGAGGTTGCAGTGAGCCGAGATCACGCCATTGAACTCCAGTCTGGGTAACAAGAGCAAAACTCCGTCTCAAAAAATAAAAAATACCAAGAAGTAAAGAGCATCAACATAAAGAATTTACATCAACGAATGGACAAAACAGCCAGTTAACATCAAATGGCAGTAATCCTAAATTTAAATCGACCTAATCCCCAATCAAAAGATACAGCCAAAACCCAACAGTATGCTACATCCAGACCCATTTCACATGCAAGGATACACAAAGACTCAAAACAAAGGGATAGAGAAACATTCACCAACCAAATGGAGAGCAAAAATAAATAAATGAAAAGCAGGAGTTGCAATTCTCACATCTGATAAAATAGATTTTAAAGCAACAAAGATATAGTGGTTAAAGGATCAATGCAACAATAAGAGCTAACGATCCTAACACCCAGATACATAAGACCTATAAAGAGACTTAGACTCCCTAGACTGCCACACAATAATAGTGGGAGACTTCAACATCAATATTAGATAGATCAACAAGACAGAAAATTAATAAGGATATCGAGGACTTGAACTCAGATCCGGAACAAGTAAACTTAATAAACATTTATAGAGCTCTCCACTTTAAATACCCAAAATATACATTCTTGTCAGTACCATATCACACCTACTCGTAGGTTTAAATGAAATATTGATGGGCCATTACTAAGCACAATGATTGGCAGAAAAGAGGTTTTCAATACCCATTTAAGCAACATTCCCATTCTCTCTCCCTCTTTTTTCCTCTCCTTCACTCCTTTTTCTTACTTTCCTTCTCTCCTTTCTTAAAAAAATATATTTATATACCCTACATTTGATAAGGCATTAATAATAATATATAAAATATGTAAGAAACACAAATAGCAAGAATACAAGTAATCTGATTTTAAAAATGGGCAAACATCTTTAATAGAGATTTCTCAAGAGGAGACATACAAACTGCCAACAGGTATATGAAAAAATGCTTAAGGTCACTATTAGATAAACATAAATTAAAATCACAATGATATATTATGTCATACTTGTTAAAATGTCTATCATCAAATAGATTAAGAAAAAATTTGGTAAATTATCTTAGATAAATGAGTGTAGCCAGTTTGAAAAACAGTTTAGGTTTCACAAAAGGTTAAAAATAGCTACCATATGATATGGCAGTCCCAATACTAGGCAAAAGCCAAAGAAAGTGAAATCAGATACTGAAGAAATGGCTGTACTCCCACGTTTATTGCCGCATTATTTACAATTGCCAAGTTATGTAATCAACCTAAGTGTCTATCAACAGATGAATGGATAAAGAAAATGTGTTATGTATACACAATAGAATACCAGTCAGCCTTAAAAAATAAGTAAATCCTGTTGTGTCAGCATGAATGAACCTGAAAGACATTACATTAAGTGAAATAAGTCAGGCACAGAAAGGCAAATACTGCATAATCTAATTTATATGTGGAAAAAAACATATAGAAACAGAGGGTAAAATGGTGGTTACCAGAGTGTAGGAAGTATAGCAATTGGGCAGATGGTGGTTAAAGGACACGAAATTTCAGTGAGACAGGAGAAATAAAGAGATCTATTGTTCACTGTGGTGACTATAGTGAATAAAAATATATATGTGAAAATTGGTAAGATAGTAGAATTTATGTTTTCACACCACAAAAAGTGATAAATATGTGAAGTAGTACAGTGAAGAAACAGTTTAGTCACTCCATAACGTATGCATATTTCAAGGCATCATGCTGTATACCACAAGTATATATAACTTTTATCAATTAAAAAAATTAAAAGGAGAATTTAAAATGTAGAGTCTTGTTGAAATCTTAGCTTTGAAATGCCGTTCCATCACTTTGGTCATAGATAATTTATTGGAAGCAAATCATTAAGTGTATGTATCTCTGAATGGGAGAATATTACACCATACCATAAACACAGGAAGATGAGGACCACCAGCCATCTTATAAAATACTAAGCCTACCAGAGTCATCTATAACATACTACATAAAATACTACATGTCTTATTTAAGTAAATACCCATAATTCTCAACTGATATTTTCCCCAAAATACTTGGCAACATCTAGAACAAAATTTTGATTGTCACAATTGCAGAAGGAGGGGTACCAACTATTGGCATCTAGTTGGTAGGAGCCTGGGATGCTGCGAAGTATCCTACATTGCATAAAACAGCCTCTTACAACGAAGAATTACCCATTTCAAAATGTCAATATTGGTGATGTTGAAAAACTTTGTTAAAAAAAATTAGTAAATATTAAAGTTAATAAATATTAATTCCATAAAGGCTGTATTTCATTTTGCATAATATTATGTTCAAGTCTTAGATAATAATAACAGGAAAATTAGCATATATAATTACTGATTTGGTTTGTTTAGTCTGAAATACAAGTGTCAAACAAAATGATTATTATAGATCCATCTAAGTAGGAGCCAAGTCATTTTTATTTATTGAAGACAAAACTACCTACTGGTCTCTGCCTCACAAATATATTAAGTAATGTGCTTAAGGTAAAAAAATAATTTTGAATACGTAGCAACCTTAATAAACACCTTCTAAACCATTAACAGATGTTTCTGTCGCAAAATCTGGCTTAAAATTAGAATTGTTTAATCCATGCTTGCATCTGTGCATCATCTGTATTTTCCCTTTTAATACAGATGCTTGAACCACATCCTTAAGCCAATTAAATTAGTCACTATGGAGGGGAGACATAAGTTTTGTTATAGCTACAAAGAGTCAAGTTGAGTAGTTGTAAGAACCACTAAAGCAGAGGTCCTGCAGAAATTATTTAATCAATCCAGGTGACCTGCTAATACTGGATGTGAGGCTGTTGAAATAAAGTTCCTTTTGAAATCTCTGCTGCAGATTAGCACTATCACAGAAATGTACATATTCTAAAAGTGAATTGCTAAATCTGAGTGATTTATTCCATGAAGTCATCAAACTATGGCCAGTGGGTGAAATCCTTCTTTCTGCTTTTGTAAATAAAGTTTTATTAAAACACCACCATGTCATTTATTTTTGTATTGTTCATGGCTGCTTTTGAGCTGAAGTAGCAGACTTAATCCTTTGCAACAGAGACTAAATGACCCACAAGGCCTTAATTATTGAATATCAGTTCCATTATAGGAGTTTGGAAAGCTGTTACGGCTTCTAATGTTAATAATTTATTTCTGTTTTTTTCTTTTTTTTTCTTTTTGAGTCGGAGTTTCGCTCTTGTTACCCAGGCTGGAGTGCAATGGCTCGATCTCGGCTCACCGCAACCTCCGCCTCCCGGGTTCAGGCAATTCTCCTGCCTCAGCCTCCCGAGGAGCTGGGATTACAGGCACGCGCCACCATGCCCAGCTAATTTTTTGTATTTTTAGTAGAGACGGGGTTTCACCATGTTGACCAGGATGGTCTCGATCTCTTGACCTTGTGATCCACCCGCCTCGGCCTCCCAAAGTGCTGGGATTACAGGCTTGAGCCACCGCGCCCGGCCAATAATTCATTTTTATTGAACTTAGTATTTATCATTAGTTGTTTACAGTCCCTTTTAAAATGCTGCCTTTTAACATGAAGAATTCGAGAGGAGACAAATAAACAGAAAATTATAAAATAAACAGTTTTCTTTGTCTTCATTTATGTTACTTTTATATATTATAAAGGTAATAGTAGGTTATATATTGGCTAAAGATGATGTCTCTGGAACAATTTTCCATTTCCTTGGAAAAACTGGTAATTTTAGACTGTTTCTTTTTTCATTAAGTGAGTTGAGTCAGTGATTACTCTAAAGATAATAACATTAATTGTTTATTAAAATTTACCTAAGGTTGCATAGTAATATGAATGTATTCAAGGTGATTCAATTACAGAAAGTCTATCTTTAGAGTCTAAGCTCTAATTCATAAGACAAAATATGCTTCTGCCTACAGTATAGTCATTTAGTTTAGCACTCCATATTCCAACATTCCTCAAAATCTTAAACAACTCATATTCTTGAAGATGGCTAAATACCTGCAAATATAATTAAACTTTTAAAAATATGCTTTTAAAAATCACATGATATGTTTGACATACAAAAAGAGAGACAAATATAGTAGCTTTAATGAAGGCACTTTGGGTTGCAAGTACAGTAAGTTCTGCTATCACACTTGTTTTGAAAACACAAGTTTGTTCCAATGTAATTTATTTATTGGGGAATAATTTGAGAGTAATGCCAACTTCACATTTTTCACATGAAATTTCACCTTCAAGAAATTCAAAGTTCATACAGAAAACTGTATCCAGGTGAATTGAACCATTTAGGAATACACAAAATACACACATGCACGACACCTTGAATATCTTTTCTGTCAATTCACTTTGTTCACTGCACATCCTAAAAGGCTGTGGTTTGCTAATATTTTGCCTTTGTGACATTCATTCAACATCCCCAAAATACAAGTGTTCTTGGTTGAAAACACCAAACAGTACATCAGAAATGAAGGCTTTAAATATTGAGAAGAAACTTGAAATAACAAAATGTTTTGAAAGAAATGGGAGAGCATGTGACAGCTCTCAAGCAACAGACTTAAAGGTATCCACACTGTGGACCACCGGAGACAATGCTCGGGAAAAAAAAATCTTTGATTAGAAAAACTTCATGTGCTTCAAAGTCAATGGAAATTGAAAATAAGACCCTCAAAATTTAATGTAATGGGAAGATTGTTGAGCTTTTGCATAGCAGAAGAAAGAGTCAAAAAGTCATAAACATTCTTTCTTACAATCAAATATAAAGCACTATCTGTAAACTAAGACTTTAAATAGACATTGTCAAATCCTGCAGAAACAGCTCTTTTCAGTACATGTAGTGGCTGGTTTGGCTATTTTCAAATACCACTAAAATTTTCAAAGCCTTCAGCTTTTAAGCAAAGCCATGAGTGAAGATTAGAAAGCAGTAAATGTATTTCCAGCAGTGATACAAAAGTTAATTAAAGGTTATACATCATATCAAATTTTCAATTTTGATGAAATAGGTATCTAGTATAAACGCATGCCTTAAAGAACTTACATTGTAAATAGCAAGAAAAAACATGCCCCAGGATTTATAGCTGCAAAAGATTACAAATGTGGTAACCTCTTTTCTACCATTTCATGATAACTCAGAAGCTTCAATCTATCTGAGGTCTGCTTACAGAAACAAATTGCCTTCCGCCAAGACACAGTATAATTTTTATTGCAGCATTTATGTTTTTCTTCACCATTTGATATATATAAAACTGGGCTATCATTTTCATTATTTTCCTATTTTTTCTTTGTATACATCACTGATAAAATTTTTGAAGATTTTGCCCCCAACTTGGTATTTGCTAGCAACTATCTGTCTTTATTACATGATTTTACATAATGCCATAAATTTAGAAATGTATGTGTTTATGACAGCAAAACTGGGTGTAATAGAAAACCATTTATGTTAGATTTTACAAAAATGAAATTAATTAAGTGGCTCTGCATACAACCAAAGACAAGAAGGGTAATTGCAACTCATGAGAGATCTGAATTGGGTTCCAAAATTTTCTGATAAACCAAGAGAGCTCTTTGTGTCATCTTTTCAGGGTCAAATAATCGCTTTTCTCTTTATTTTGAAAGTCTGTTTATTGTTTAGTTGCTTATAAGGACCAATTCATGAGTTTTCATAACAAG
This sequence comes from Leontopithecus rosalia, assembly GCA_028533165.1. Taxonomy (NCBI): domain Eukaryota; kingdom Metazoa; phylum Chordata; class Mammalia; order Primates; family Cebidae; genus Leontopithecus; species Leontopithecus rosalia. The sequence continues at coordinate 2,359,105 of CM052657.1, read as the reverse complement.
CAGATGGAAAAGATGACCATTCCACCACCTCTCAGAGTAGGCAAGCTGCTATGCTTTGAATGTGATCCCTAAAGTTTATGTGTTGACACTCAATGTCACAATGCTGAGAGGTGTGA
>CM052657.1:2335209-2358889 GCA_028533165.1 Leontopithecus rosalia | reverse complement strand
TTGGGAGGTGTGATTGGATACTCAGTGTTGCAGTGTTGGGAGGTGTGGCTTTTAAGAGGTATTCAGGCCATGAGATCTGCACTCTCATGAATGGATTAATGCCATTACTGTAGGAGTGTTTTGTTTTGTTTTGTTTTAATAAAAGGCTGAGTTTGGTCTCCTCTTGCTCACTCTCTGCCTGTTTTTCCCCTTCTACCATGTGATGCCTTCCACCACGTGGTGATGCAGAAAGAAAGTGCTCATCAGATACGGGACCCTCAATCTTGAACCTCCCAGACTCCAAAAGTGTGAGCAAAGCTACTTTTGTTCACGGTAAATTACCAATTCTATGGTATTCTGTTCTAGCAGCACAAAATAGACTAAGACACAAGCAGAAGAGACTGACTACTGTGTAACCAAAAGCTTTCTTACATTCTTGTGAGAGATAACCAACTTAACTAGTTTCAGACTGGAAAATACTCCAAACTTGTCAAGAGGTTTCATGTTTATTTACATTGTAACTACATTGAGTTCAATTATTAAATGAGATACTTATGAATAAGTTGTGAAATGCATGATAAAAGATTGAGTTGACTATTTGGAACTTGAAACACATTTTTTTTCTTCACAGTAATAATTCTAGGAGCGGTGAACAAACTTTTTGTTTTGTTTTATCTCATTTTGCTTAAAATGAGCCTGCCTCTATATTTAAAAAGTCATAAAATTTTAGGTACAGGGGATCCTGATCATCTAGGCAACGATTTATCTCCCAGGATTAAAACATTGAGCCCCAGAGAGGTTGTGAACTGCCTAAGGCAATGTTTGAGTGACATTGTAGCTGAAGTGGCAATGCTAATATTATTCTGGGTTATGGTATCTGGCATCTGGTAACCAGGTAAGTGCAATAAAAAATAAAAATAGGAAAATGTGTCCTGATCTTATTTTGGATTTCTGGCCTTAGAGAGTATCAACAATATGCATTAAGCATATATTATTGGCTGTTAGAAAAAATATGAATACTTTCATGTTTCTGCATGATGAAGATGTTTGAGCAACAACCCAACTTAGAACTTGGGTTGAAACATAAGCATGAGTTGTTAAAAAGATGACAGAATAGAGAGGGACAGGACTCCAGAAAGATTTACCTTCTTGGAGATATGTATTTTTATTCCAAATGGGGAGAAAACCCAAAAAGGTGGAGACATTTTAGTGACTGTAAACAGGAGACATTTATATTATCAATCCTACTGCAGAGATTTATTTTTATTCCAAAGGGCATGATCCAAGTACCTTTACCCTTTATTTTAGGCTTTATTATTTATGGAGAATTTCTTCAGGGAGACTATTATTTCCTACCTCTCTTACGAAGAAAAAAAGAAACTGCTATGTGAGCCATATGATATAAATTTCTAGATTCATAATTTTTGGTTTCTTTCCCTTGATTTGCTTTTTGCTATAAGTAATAATATTTTTCCTTGATTCGGAATCTTATATTTGCCTTCAGGGAAATATAAATGTTAATATTTAAAATGTGTCACTGTAGAATACAATGAGGTGATCTCTAGACCTTCCTCTCAGTGAAAAAACCATAATCGGTGAAAATTATTACAGCAAAGAAACAAATCATAAACAAAAACTAGGTTAATTCCTAGCAGTCACTATATAAGAAATACATCCTATGAGAAATAAAAAAGAGTCCTTCAAAGAGAAAGCAGTTTTCACCAGAAAGTAATTTGAATCCACATGTAAGGAAAAAAGCTTTGGTAAAGGTAATTAGGTAATTATGAAAGATATAATTAAATATATTTTACTTCTTTTTGCTGTTGATTTATAAAACAAATATATATCACAATAGCCACATAATTTATCATAAAAAATATAATATGTATAACAACAGCTGAAAATGGAGAAAGAGGAATTCGAATTATATACAAATAACATTTCTATATCTTGCCAGAATTAAATGAGTGCAAATATTAAGCAGATTCTGGTAAGTCAAATTGTACATAGCAAGTCCAAAAGCAATGGCAAAGGAAATACCCAAAAAGTGAAAATAATTAGAGAAATTGAAATATTACACTATAAAATATTCACTTAATTTAAAAATTACTAAAGGATGAATAAAGATATAAAACTTATAGAAAACAAAAGATAAAATGGTAGGCATAAATTCACACCTATTTATAATAATCTAATGTAGATGAATTAGTCTAATCAAAAGGGAGAGATTGTCAGGTAAGTTAAAAAAAACAGTATTTACTTACATGCTGTCTATAGGACACATATTTTAAATTCAAAAATAATTTATATATTAAATATACTGTAGGTTGAAATTAAGAGGAAAGGAAAAAAAAATAAACCATGCAAACAAGCGCAGGAAAGCCTGAGTAGCTGTAACAGTGAAAGATAAAATAGACTGTAAAACAAAACAACAATAAAAGAAACTTACCAGAGACAAGAAGAGAAGTATTATAATGAAAAAATAACCAATCTATTAAGAAGATAAGTATAAACATATATTCACCTAACAACAGAGATCAAAACACATGATGCAAAAACTTGACATAATTCAAGAGAGAATGCAAAAGTAGACATAATTTAAGAGAGACACACCTAATTCCACCATAATACCTGGATACTTCACTACACCATTTTCAGTAATAGACAGAACAACTAAAAAGACAGTCAACAAGACAATAGAAGACTTTCATAAGACTGTAAACCAACTAGTCCTAGTGGATAGTTTTAAAACACTTCACCTAACAACAGCAAGATACACATGCTTCTCAAGTGCATATAAAACATGTGGATTATTGTCAGCCTATAAAACAAATCTAATAAATTTGAAAGTACTGACATCATAAAAAATATGTTCTCTGCCAAGGTGAAAGATCTCTACAAGGAGAACTACAAAACACTGCTAAAAATAATAAAAAAAAAACATAGAAGACATAAACAAATGGACAGACATTCCATGCTTATTAATTGAAAGAATCAGTGTCATTAGAATGGTCATACTGCCCAAAACAATCCACAAATTCAACACTATTCCTACACTCCACAAATGTCATTTTTCACAGAATGGAAAAAAAAATGCTGTAAAATTTTTATGGAGCCAAAAAAGAGCCTGAACAGCCAAAATAATTCTAAGCAAAAAAGAACAAAGTTAGAAGCCTTACATTATCCAACTTTATGCTATAAAACTATAATAACCAAAACAGTGTGGTAGTGGTATAAAAACAAATATATAGATCAATGGAACAAAAGAGAAAACCTGGAAATAAAGCCACATACCTACGGCCACCTAGTCTTTCACAAATTGACAAAAATAAGCAATGGAGAAAGCATTCCCCATTCAATAAATGGTGTTGGGACAGTTTGGTAGCCACATGCAGAAAAACAAAACTGGGACTGCACCTTTTGCCACATACAAAAATTAAAATGGAGTAAAGATTTAAATGTAAGACCTCAAACTATAAAAATTCTAGAAGGAAACCTAGGAAGCACCACTCAGGACATGGACCATGGAAAAGAATTTATGATCAAGTCCTCAAATGTAATTACTACAATAACAAAAAAGTTGATTAAGTTGGACTTAGATAAACTATCAATAAAGGAAACAGACAACCTACAGAATGGAGAAAATATTCACAAACTGTACATCTATCAAATATCTAATATCCGGAATCTATAAAAAACTTTAAAAGTTCAACAAGAAAAAAACATATAACCACTATAAAAAATGGGCAAAAAACATGAACAGACACTTCTTCAAAGAAGAACTACAAATGGCCAAAAAACATTAGAGAATGCTTATTATCACTAATCATTAGAGAAATGCAAACTAAAACCACAATGACATATTATTGCATAACAGTCAGAATGGCTATTATTAAAGTAAAAAAACAACAGATGCTGGCAAGGCTACAGAAAAAAATGAACATTTGTATACCATTGGTGGGAATGTAAATTAATTCAGCCACTGTGGGAAGCAATTTGGAAATTTCTCAAAAAACTTAGAACTGCCATTTGACTCAGCTTCCCATTACTAGTTATATATCCAAAAGAAAACAAACCAGTCTACCAAAAAGACACATGCATTTGTATGTTCATCATAGCACTGTTCACATTTGCAAAGACAAGGAATCAACATAGTTGCCATCAAGGGTGGATTCAATAATCAATATGTGGAATGTAAACACCATGGAATACTATGCAGCCCTAAAAATTAACAAAATTATGTCCTTTACAGCAACACATATGCAGCTGGAAGCCACTATCTTAAGTAAATTAATGCAGGAACAGAAAACTGCATGTTCTCACTTATAAGTGGGAGCTAAACTTTAGGTTCTTGTTGACATAAGGAGGCAACAATAGATACTAGAGCCTACTAGAGGAAGGGTGGGGGTGAGAGAGAGGCTAGAGTTACAAAACTAACTATTCAGTACTATGCTCAGTACCTGGATGATGGGATCATTCATACTCTAAACCTCAGCATCTGCAATATATCCAGGTAACAAACACATACATGTATCCCTTGGATCTAAAATAAAAGTTGAAAAAAAAAGTATGTTCTTTGACCACAATAGAATAAAATGAGAAATCAATGACAAAAATAAATTGTGTATATATACGTGGAAATTAAAAAAAAAAACTCAAATAATAAATGGACCAAAGAAAAAAAAGAGAAATAGGAAAATACCTTTAGATAAATAAAAATAAAAACTCCAACATACCAAACTTAGAGAGTACAGCTAAAATAGTCCTTGGTGGAGAATGTAAATCTGCAAATGCCTAAACTTAAAAAATAATACATCAACTATGAAAGCTAACTTCCATATTAAAAAATTGTTTAAAAGGCAAAACAATGTAAACAATGTAAAATAAAGGAAATAATAAATATTGAGTGGTAATTAACAAAATAGACAATAGAAAAGTTATGAAGAAAATTAATGAAATCAAAAGTTGGTTCCTTGATCAACAAAAACTTATAATCCTTTAGCTAGACTGACAAAAAAGAAGAGGAGATTCAAATTATTAGCACTGAAAGGAGGAACATTTCAGTCATTATCAAAATTGAAAGAATTAAAAAGAAATACTATGAGCAACTATATGTCTACAAATTAGATAATTTAGATGAAAAACATGAGTTCCAGAAAAGACACAAACTACTAAAACTAACTCAAGGAAATAAAAAATCTGGACAGAGCAATAATAACTAATTAGATGAATTATGTAATTGTGAAACTTCCCACTAAGGAAAGCCTAGCTTACTTAATTGGTAAATTCTATCAGTTAAGAAAAAATTTATGCCAATCCTCAAAACCTCATCTAAAACACAGAAAACAAAGGAGCACTTCCTAACTCATGTGATGAGGGTAGCGCTACCCAGAAGTCAAATGCATCACAAGAAAAGAAAACTATATAACAATTAATTATCTATTACAAATATGGACACAAATTTCTTTTAAAAATGTTAACAAACAAAATCTAAGCAACATATAAAAAGAATTATAGACCACAATCAAATGAGATTTATTTCAAGAATTTAAGACTGGTTTAAAGTGGAAAATTAACTAATGTAGTCCACCATGTTAATAGAGTAAATAGTAAAAATCCACATAATTACGCCAATAGACACAGAAAAAGCACTTGACTAAATCCAGCGCCCACTCATGATTAAAAACAAACAAAAACTAACAAAACTAGACACAGTGTCTACTTCCTCAACTTGAAAGAGAGTATCTAAGAAAACCCCCCAGGTAATATCATATTTAATGGTGAAAAACTAAAGGTTTTCAAATTGAGAACCTAAGAATAGGAATAAGACAAGGATGTCTGTGCTTCTGCCGGTAGGATATTGGTCTGGGTGGTGGGAAAAATTGTAGGAAAGATGCAAACCTTCTTGGAAGGCTGGAAGGTTTTGCAAAAGCTTTGGGAAAGGATTATGGCTGTAGGCAGCCTAATCCTCCTACCTTGAGCTAACAACAGAGAGCAGATAACAAAGGAATGTAGAGGAATTTATCTAAATAGCTTGTTTATGCACATTGTCCTAAAACTGACCTTTGATCATTTGCTTGCAGGACTGCTCTCTATTTGGGGGTTAACAATGTTTATTACCCATGAATTGTGTTTGCTCTAGGCCTTTGTCTTAAATCTCTACTAAATAAATGTAGGTGTTGCCAGCTTATCAAGGCTGCTGCTGACTTTGGCAGGGTTCCCCTAGCCACACTGACAGGCAAGACTGCGTTTGTTTACTCCACTCATCTGTCACCTGGCCAGAGTCTGTGGGACAGACATGGCAGCTGGTGCACCTGCATGATGAATGCTGCAATGGATCACAACAAAAACCTTGAAAGTGAAGAGGAGACTGCACAGTCAGGAAGTCAGCAAGTCACTGGTGCCTGCTTGGGATTTCCGACTTCGAGGTAACTGTTCAAACTAGGGTTTCATCATGGGACGACAGTTATCAGCACAACAGAACAAGTATATAAAAGTATTGAAACAGCTGATTAAAGCTAGCAGAGCCTCACTTTCACAGGCTCAACTGAGGGACCTAATGCAAACTGTTGTTTCCCATAGCGCTGCTCATGGAAGAAGAAATGCGAGATGTAGAGCTCTGGGAACAAGGGGGAGAAACCTTAAATGTATTAATGCACAAGGGCAATGGGTCCCAGTAACATCTTTAATGTCATGGGTCTTAGTCAGGGCTGCTTTGGTCACGCTCTATACAGAAGAGCCCAGAACGGCAAGGGAAGGGGAACCATCACCTACCTTACCACCTCATCCCCCCAGTCAGCCATTATTATTACTGAATGAAAGTGCCACATAAGAAACAACAATATCCCCTGAGCCGCCTCCCCAAGTACATTGGAAAAAATACAAGGGATATGCTACAGCTATGGGACCGTCTTAGGTAAGCAGAATTTGAAGGGGAACTCTTGGCCTGCCCAGTAGTGGAAAATAGACAAGGCAGTCATACATATGAACCCATAACTTTTGAAACTTATAAAGAGGTAAGAAAAAGCATTGGAGAAAACAGAGCCACTAGCCTATTTACAAAAGGATTAATCGAGATCATAGCAGACAACTTCCATATGAGCCCATGGGACTGGTCAGTGCTAATGCCAGTCAATACCTCCTCTGGAGGGCAGAATTTGATCAATTATGTGAAAAGCAGACATTTTTCTAACAATGGCCACTGTTATTCCTCCCCTACCCCTGATGTGGCTCTCTCAAAATCCTATTTGGGTAGAACAGTAGCCTTTAAAGGAAGAAAGATTACTACAAGCATAAAATTAGTTGAGGAGCAATTAACAGCTGTCATACAGAACCATCTAACAGCCGTTGGAATTCCCATTTTTGTCATTCCCAAAAAGTCAGGCAAATGGAGACTTTTGTGTGACTTATAGGCTATCAATGCTAATTTGCTACCTATGAGGCCCCTTCAATAGGGGCTCATTTCCCCTGTAGCAATTCCTCAAAATTGGCTTATAGTCATTATTGACTTAAAAGACTGCTTTTATACTATTCCCCTTGCAAAACAGGACAGAGAAAAATTTGCTTTTATAGTACCAGCTATCAATAATGAAAGGCCACCTCGCCAATTTCATTGGAAAGTGCTTCCTCAAAAAATGCTGAACAGTCCTACCATGTGTCAGTATTATGTAAATAAGGCTTTTTTCCCCAGGAGAAAGCAATTTCCTAATTGCAAGATTATTCATTTTATGGATGATATTTTATTGGCAGAATCAACAAAGCCAGTACTTTCATGTTTATATGCCTCTGTCCAAAGCAATACACAGTTAAGAGGTTTAATCATACCACCTGAAAAAGTATGAATGTCCTCTTCTTGGAAATATCTTAGATACATACTAACTTCCTGGTCAGTAAGATCTCAGACGGTTAAATTAAATATTAACAACTTATATATCTTAAATGATTATTGAAAATTACTGGGAGATATTAACTATCTTTGCCCCACCTTGGGCATAACTACTGATAAGTGGCAAAACTGTTTTCTATCTTAAAAGGAAATACAGCCTTAGATTCTCCCAGGTATTTAACCCCAGCAGCAAAAAAAGGAAATTGAGGAAGTAGAGCAAGCTATGTCTCAGAGGCAACAAGATTGCAGAGACCCAAAATATTCAGTTCAATTGTTTGTTTTTCCTACTAAACATTCCCCAACAGGATTACTAGGACAGATGACTGCAGGGCTATGCTTCCTAGAATGGGTGTTCTGCTCACATACGAGTACTAAAACACTATCTCTCTATATCCAGCTAGTTAGTAAAGTCATCTGTATGGGCCACAGACAATGCAATCTGTTGCTAGGTTATGACCCTTATGTCATAAGAATTCCCTTGAGTAAAAAGCAATTCAAAGTAGCCTTGCCCCTATCTCTAGATTTTCAGATAGCACTCTCTGTTATGCAGGCCATACAGAGCTTGTCCTTCATGCTGACAAACAACTTCAGTTCTTACCTCAGACTCCTGCATTTTCTCTACAAAAGTAGTTCACTCCCCTCTTTAAAATATGCTCAGAAAACAAAAAAGGGGGAATATAAGTAAAGACCCTGCCCCTGCAACACTACTAGCACAAGCCTTATTTACCCTTAATTTCTTAAATTTAGATGGCGAATTTCAAGCAGCTACAGAAAAGCACTTCGCTAAACTCAAGACATAAAACCCACATTTTTTATGGAAAGATGTAAATAGTAATGTATGGTGAGATCCAAATGATTTGCTTACATGGGGAAGAGGTCATGCTTGTGTTCACACCCCCTCAGATTCTCTTTGAATTCCAGCATGATGCATCAAACCATACTCTGGCGTGGCTAGGACAAAACTGGGTTCCAGAAATGAAGGAAATGACCCTGCAGGACCCACAACTCCAGAGGACACAAGCCCCAAACATCACCTGTGGGATGCTGAAGAAGATGACTCAGGAGGCTAAGTGAATCCTGCTCTGGACACAGACACTGTTCACTCCAGATAATTTGCTCCTTTCTTATTCTCTCACTTTGTCTGCTACTGTGCCTCCTATACTCTACTGAGCCCATCTTCCAAATCTAGTCGTTTATCTAAATAGCTTGTTTACTTATGTTGTCCTAAAACCGATCTTTGATCATCCACACACACGACTGCTCTCTACTCGGGGGGTCAACACTGTTTATTACCCATAGATTGTGTTTGCTCTAGGTCTTTGTCATGACATCTCTACTAAATAAATGCAAGTGTCACCAGCTTATTGGGGCTGCTGCTGACTCTGACAGGGGTCCCCTGTCATCTTGACAGGCAAGTCTGTGTCTGCATACTCTGTTCATTTGTCACTCAGCCGGAGTCTGTGGGACAGACTCAGCATCTTCCTATTCTATTTAACCTTGTACTGGGGGTTCCAGCCAGGACAATTAGACAAATAAGTGAAATAGAAGACATCCAGATTGAAAAGAGAAAAGTAAATGAAATGGGAAAAGTAAAAAACTGCAGGGAGAAGACAATGGAATATTATTCAAAATTCACAAATTTCTTTTAAAAATGTTAACAAACAAAATCTAAGCAACATATAAAAAGAATTATAGACCACAATCAAATGAGATTTATTTCAAGATTTATTTTTATAGCCAAAAATAAGCCAAAAATAAATGAACTATGAAAAGACACAGAGGAAACATAAGTAAACATTACTTACTATGTGAAAGAAACCAATCTGAAAAGGCTACATACTATATAATTCCAACTATATAAATCTCTTGAAACGTCAAAACCACGAGACAGTAAAACAATCAGTGATGGCAAAGATATAGAGTGGGCAGGGATAAACAGGCAGACCACAGAGACTTTTTTGGTCACTAAAACCACTCTATATACTGTAATGGTAAATCCACATAATTATATATTTCCAAACCCATAGAAGGTACAACCCCAAGAGTGAACACTAAGATTCTGGGGATAATGATGTGTCAATGTAGGTTCAAGTTGCAATAAATGTACACTTTGGTAAGGGGTATTGAAAATGGGGAAAACCATGCATGTGTAGGGGCAGGGGTTACATGAAATATCTCTTTATCTTCCACACAGTTTTGCAGCAAACATAAACTGCTCTAAAAGTTGTCTTATTTTTAAAAACATGAAAAAAAGATTTGAATAGATGCTTCTCCAAAAAGTTATACAAATGTCTAATAACCAGAAGAAAAGATACTCAACATCATTAGTCATTAGAGAAATGTCAGTCAAAACTATAATGAAATACCAGTTGACACCAAGCTGGATGACTATCATAAAAAAGACAGATAAGGGCAGTTGTTGTCAAGATGTCAGTGAAGAAACTGGAACCCTGACACATTGTGGAAAGTAAAATGCCGTAGCCATTTTGAAAAGCAGTTCGGTAGTGCCTTACACAGTTAAAAGATTTACCATATAACCAGCAATTCCATTTCTACATACATATCCAAGATAACTGAAGCCATATGTCTGCACAAATACTTGTACATGGTTGTTCACTGTAGAATTCATAATAACCAAATAGTGAAAGAAACTCAAATGTCCAGGGATAAATTATGATCTATCCATATTTTTTTCAGGCCTCTGAAGGAATAAAATACTGACACACACTATGACATGGACCAACCTTAAGTATGTTATGCCAACTGAAAGAATGTCATCACATATAATCCCTGTCGTGAGTCCATTAATATACAATGTACAGAATAGACAGTGCATGGAGACAGAAAATGCATTTGTGATTGCCTATAGCTGGGGACTGTGGGGGAATTGAGGAGGGTCTGTGAATGGATACAGGAGATGAGGTGCCCCGAGTTAACTTCAGCCAGTCGATTGTAATTTCACAGACCACAAGGTTGAGAATAGGGGAAAGGTGGTTCCCAAAAAGAAAACTTAAGTGTGTTTTGTGGCAGGAAACAGAACGACTAAAGCTAAGCAGGAATTAGCTAGGCAAACAGAATGGGAGAAATGAAAGTAAAAAACTTGGCAGAGTCTATTTTATACAAGTCCTGGTTAGGTATGTTAATTGGCTTAGGTTTTATCCTAAAAAATATTTTCTATAAATAGTTGTGAATATGAAAATGGAGTGTTCAGATTTGTATTTCAGATAATTTATTTTGGCTACTCCGCTTATTTCAAGCTTCTCCTTAAGCTTCTGAAGCTCCATTCCCACTCTTTAAAATCTCTAAGTTATTTTATAATAACTCATAAGCTACTAATAACAGAGACTGAATTCAGGCTAAAGATAGAGAAGGATCACATAGTGGGATAAGTATAAGCCAATAAATCAGTGGCCACCTGTGCTTCCAAAGGTACTCAAATGAAATGGAGCATGTTTTCTCCACACAGTAAGATCAATTTATCAATCATCCATCTACTACATTCCAAACACTGTCCTAAGCACTGTGAGGATACAAAGATGAACAGAACATTAGTCCCACTTTCAAAAAGTTAATGCACTTGGAAGGGAGAAAAACACATATAACTCTAATAAATGTTAGTCTCTGAATACTACTAGCAAAGGCGTTATGTTTCCATGAGGTCACAATCTGACCTTGTTCAGGAGTGGTCCCTAGTACCTCAATGTTTCCTAGCACAAAACAGGCACTCAGCAATTATACTTTTAATGGATGTGTGAGAAGGTGATATAAATTCAGGGCAATAGTAATTTAGACATGATTATTTCTGGCTGTAGAGGCAAAAGTATTTGGGAATAGGTAGCTTTTGCCTGAATCTTGAAAGATTGGTATTAATATTGTTTAACAAGAGAAGCAGCTAGATGAAGAATGTGTGAGATCCTTCCAGGAAGAAGCAGCAACAAAATTACAACCAAAGACAAGGTGGCAGGAAAATAAAATGATACTTGTTTAACAGAGCATTGAATGGTCTAGATTAGTATGGATAGAAAGCACTGGAGAAAGGGCTACAGAGGTCAAATACTGGCTTTGTTTTTCTTCCTAAAACAAGTTCTTGCTATGTTGCACAGGGTGGAGTACAGCTGCTATTCAGAGGTGTGGTCACAATACACTACTACTGGTCTCATGCAGTCCTCCTGCCTCAGCCTCGGGAGTGGTTTGCACTACAGGTATGCACCACTTTGTCTTGCCATGGGTCTTTCTGTGGGGAAGGAAGCAATAATGTACTACCTGGCTAAAACGTTTAAAGAGCTTCAAGGAGGTAGGTATGGATCAAGTAAAACAGTATGTTTCCTTTTCTGTATTATTCTGGGGAGACAGTGGCTGCAGGGGATTGGCACTGGGAATAGGAAACAGAAAAAGAGCTAAGCAAACCAAAAATAACTATAACCTACAGGAATTATATCATGTTTTCCTTAAACTACAGGTGTTTGTCCTAATAAAAATCAATAACAATTGTTATTTTCCTATAGATCGGACATGCTAAACAGGAACATTTCCCTATTCCCATAAGCTTTGTAAAAAAATCGTTACAACAAATAAAAACAAAAAGTGCGTTATTGAGAGCCTTTTCCCCAAGATTTAATAATACATTAACATGTGAATAAAACATGTTTCTAAAGAAGAAAATATAATCACTTTTATTTTGAAAGAATAACTTAAAGCATTATCTCTTTACCTTAAATATTTGTTAATTTAGCTTATTACCTTATTAAATATTTTAACAAATTCCTCAATGCAGGTTAATTCTAAAGCTACAGCTGTACAATTTAAATAACTAAAACAGCTATTGTCACTTACGCTGATTATAAGTAGATGTCACCATTTTAAATGAACACTTTAATCATCATAATTGTGTTAGTGATTTTGCTACTTATTGCCTGAGGTGCTTAAGTTGAAGATAGCCATGTCTTCGGGGGCTAGTGTAGTGCTATAAAGAGGAAAATGACTGAAAGACTGATTACTAGAATAAGTCAGGGACTTGCTTATGTATTGAACATAGCAGTATGTCACAGATATATTTCAAATATAACCATCAACTTTCATTAGTTTTAGTCTTCTTGGCTTACAAATTATATATTATAATAATGAGATATTTTAAAAAATAATGTCTTATTCAAAATACGTTTAAACTACATCATTGTGGTGCATTTTGTATGAGTCTAGTGTGGGGATGCCCTGAATTACTGATGCCATGATAATCACTCAGTTATACGACAGGGAATACCTCATCTCCCAAAATAAAAATGGTGACTCTAGGCATAATTAGAAATTATTAATTGTTTTGGATAAACAAGTACCCTAAGGCTGACCCAAAAGCCATTAAGCAAATTCAAAAGCAATTATGTGAGGTTATTATTTCATTGAGGTTGTGTGGTCACAGTCATTATTTCATTGATGTTTTTAAAGGACTGGCAAGGGATAACAAGACTCAAAATAGCCTTGACAGAACTTGGTAAGAAGGAAACTATCTGAACTGAATCTCAAGTCTTTTTAATTGGTTTCTATGACCAATGGTCTTGAAGTCCACATTTTTTTTTTTGAGACAGAGTCTTGCTCCTGTTGCCCTGGCAGGCCTGCAGTGGCATGATCTCTGGTCACTGCAACCTCTGCCTCCTGGGTTCAAGTGACTCCGGACTCAGCCTCCAGAATAGCTGGGATTACAGGTGCCCACCACCTTGCCCAGCTAATTTTTGTATTTTTAGTAGAGATGGGATTTCTTCATGTTGGCCAGGCTGTCTTGAATTTCTAACCTCAGGTGATCCGCCCACCTCAACCTCTCAAAGTGCTAGGATTACAGATGTGAGCCACCATGCTGGCCAAAATCTGCTTTTTTTTTTAAGTTTCCTAATTCCCTAAAACTGGTTAATGGAATCACTACACAAATGCCAGTAACTGTCATTGTCAAGGAGAATTATTTTTAAAATGTCATCTTAAGTTACTTCATTTGGAGGGTGCACATTCAGGTGAACTTTGTCGGGTACTTTTGTATAAATAAAAATTAAAAATAAGAGACTTAATTTCCCCATTGAGATAAAGAAAGAGACTTCTTCATCCTCATTTTTCTTAGACCATCTGCTTCAGAAACCTTATCATTCTAAGTACATTCTCCTCTCTTTGAAATGTATAGCAATTATTTTGAAAACTAGATAGGTGCATTGTGAACTTTATGACTCAGGAATATCCTTCAGAGCCTGGAAGCCATCTTTTTGAAATGTTGATTTGGTTTGACTGTGTCCCCACTCAAACAGAACCTTGAATTGTAATTGCCATAATCGCCATCTGTCAAGGGCAGAACCAGGTGGAGGTAATTGGTTCATGGGGGTGGTTTTCCCACCATGCTGTTCTCGTAATAATGAGTGAGTTTCAGGAGATCTGATGGTTTTGTAAGTGTCTGGCATATCTGCTGCTTGCACTTAATCCATCCTGCTGCCCTGTGAAGAAGGTACCTGCTTCTCCTTTGCCTTCTACCATGATAGTAACTTTCCTGAGGCCTCCCAAACAATGCAGAACTGTGAATTAATTAAACCTCTTTCCTTTATAAATTACCCAGCATCAGGTATTTCTCTGTAGCAGCATGAGAACAGACTAATACAAATGGTAACATCAAGGAAGATAGTGCTCCTGTCTCCCAGTTTCTGTGGAAGGATAGGAGTCTAACTTTTGTGGGCACCTTGCTCCAATTTGCAAACCTATGTACTGTCATAAAGGTATATGGTTTTGTTTATGGTTTGTTTCTCTAGATATAGCCAATATGTTAACACAGATGGTCACCCCAATTACAAGGTAAAGTTAGAATGAACTGTGTGACAAAAGGTGCTGTCAGTCTTCTTACTTGACAACTAGTTATTGTTCATCTTGAAAATGTATGTAAAGGGTTACTTGATTATATAAGGGGTAGCGATTCCTTTCTGTCTTTGCAATCTCTTAATGGATTGCCTTGATGTGCATCATATTCTGGTGTAATGCTCTTTCATATTACAAGTGTTCTCTTTCTCTACTGTCTTTGTGGAGAGAATTTCTGGTTTGAGAGACAATTTTGTTTTTAATTATATTTCTTCAACACTTGCAAGCCCAAAGCCTTTCCAAGTAACATGGATATGTGAAATACACGGGTATAAGGATGTGTCAATGGTAGTGACTATGGGAAATGTGTCACTGTTAATAGCATGAAAATTCCATTTTTTAACACTAGCCAATATAAACAAAATTTTAGATTATAGACTTAGAGTTATGTATGTCAAATATAGACTGACAGTTTGCAATACTGCTTTATGTGTAAGCTGTGTTTTAAAAAAATTTATATGTATATACAAATATAAAAACCCATAAACTGTTTTTTACATACATATACATATTCAACTGCATTTTAGGTTTTGGGGTATATGTGAAGAACATGTAGGATTTTTGCATAGGTACACACATGGAAATGTGATTTGCTGCCTTCCTCCCCATCACCTATATCTGGCATTTCTCCCATGTTATCCCTCCCCAAATCCCCACCCCCCACTGTCCCTCCCCTAGTTCCCCCCAACAGACCTCAGTGTGTGATGCTCCCCTCCCTGTGTCCATGTGTTCTCATTGTTCAACACCCGCCTATGAGTGAGAACGTTCGGTGTTTGATTTTCTGTTCTTGTGTCAGTTTCCTGAGAATGATGTTTTCCAGATTCATCCATGTCCCTACAAAGGACACAAACTCATCATTTTTTATGGCTGCATAGTATACTATGGTATATATGTGCCACAATTTCCCTGTCCAGTCTATCATCGATGGGCATTTTGGTTGGTTCCAGGTCTTTGCTATTGTAAACAGTGCTGCAATGAACATTCGTATGCATGTGTCCTTATAATAGAATGATTTATAATCCTTTGGATATATACCCAGTAATGGGATTGCTGCGTCAAATGGAATTTCTATTTCTAGGTCCTTGAGGAATCACCACACTGTCTTCCACAATGGTTGAACTAATTTACACTCCCACTAGCAGTGTAAAAGTGTTCCTATTTCTCCACATCCTCTCCAGCATCTGTTGTCTCCAAATTTTTAAATGATGGCCATTCTAACAGGCATGAGATGGTATCTCAATGTAGTTTTGATTTGCATTTCTCTAATAACCAGTGATGATGAGTGTTTTTTCATATATTTGTTGGCCTCATATATGTCTTCTTTTGTAAAGTGTCTGTTCATATCCTTCACCCAGTTTTGAATGGGTTTGTTTGTTTTTGTTCTTGTACATCTGTTTTAATTCTTTGTAGATTCTGGATATTAGCCCTTCGTCAGATGGATAGATGGCAAAATGTTTTTCCCATTCTGATAGTTGCCAATTCACTCTAATGATTGTTTCTTTTGCTGTGCAGAAGCTCTGGAGTTTAATTAGGTCCCATTTGTCTATTTTGGATTTTGTTTGACAATGCTTTTGGTATCTTAGACATGAAGTCCTTGCCTCTGCCTATGTCCTGAATGGTTCATAAACTGTTTTTAATTTAAATAAATTGGTCTTCAGATATGTTGGGGGCAGCCACTTTTACAGTTTCATCTTTTTGTAATGGCAATCCAGCAGTACTGAAATTACGTCATCTATAAATTCAGATTTCTCTCTCTATATAAAACTATTAGGAACTCATTATTTAGTGTACAGTGGCAAGAAACTTCCTGTCATACCATATCCTCTGCCTTCAATAAGGACCATTATGATAGACACACCACACGAAAGCACCCTGTCAACTAGACTTGTTCCAGGAAATGGCCAGCCAAAGAAAATCTTCAGTCTCTAACATTGAATAAGACTTCCTATTTTGAAATATGCTTAAAATACCAGCTCACCCACTTCTGGAATAGCAACTAATCTCAAATATACATGAATAAGTCTGCTTCCACATCTGACTTTAATATAATGCTCACCAATTAGAGGCTCTTTCAGTATGTTTTTCTTTTTTACCATGTAAAATTTACTCTCTCACATCCTTGAGTCTCCACTGAAATGAAAGTGATGACAGATAGGTTCTCTAGCCGCACATTTATGAATAATCAGCTTGTGTTAAGCTCAGTTTTGTATTTGATAGGGTATGATGTATATTTACATGTTTCTATCCTACATAATGTAAAGGCTTTCGATAGGTAAGAGTGTATATGCTTACATTTTTACTCCCTGGCACTGTCTGTCATACTGTGGGATCCAAATTATATTGACTAGACAGATTCATGTATCTTAATAAAGCTGTTAGTTAAAAAAGGATCTTCAATTTCAATGATAGTGTGTTTTATGGAAGTAAACAAAGACCATCAATGAGAACAAGCAAAGTTTATTTACTCAGGTTTTTAATAGCAAAGGAATCAGCCATCATTGCTTGTGTTTTGGCAGACTCAAAGTGTGGCAGAGAAGTGGAAGCTTGATAGTTGAAAAAAGGGAAGGCTTCAGCTATTATTCCCTGATTGGAGGTTGTTGTTGTTGTAAGGAAGCTGTAGGTGGCTAACTAGAAGCGAAGCATCCAGTGGGATTGGTTAGAGGTGCATAACTGGCTTTCTCTAGTTGGTCCTAAGTTGGAAGCAGGGACAAAAATTATTTGTCAGTTATTAATCAAGGCCTGGTCATTTTGGATCAATTGTAACAGGAATTATTCTTTGGCTCCCTGGATTAATTGTTAGAAATAACAGTCTGACATCCCACAAGTTAGATATACAGAATGCTGTGCTGGTAGCTACAAATTGTGGATTAGGGTTCTATTTTTCTGTATAGTCTGGCTCTTGCTGATTTGTATATTCTGTCTCTCAATTCCTTCAATAGCATCATAGAAAAGACTATTGTTAGTTCACTCTTCTTAATGAGCAGATCTAATCTTCTTTATCCAACTCTAAAAGCTTTAGGGATCCTTATTACCTAACAAGAAAAGTCAAAATCCCTTAGCATGGCACAATCCAGATTCAAACCATCTTCTTGGCCTTTATAGGCTGCTCTTCTCTTCCACGCTTCCAGCACTGAAAGCAAACTAGAGTCCTTTGTATTGCAAAATATAACCATGCCTTCTGGCTTTTGTGCCTTCACATCAGCTCCTTTCTTATTTTCTGATCTCTGCTCCATCCACTTTCCATTTCTGCCAGTTCCTAGCCTACAATCCCTGAAGGTCAAATAGAAACATATTTTCCTTTTCTGAACATTCCATAAAACTTCACTTTACATGCTTTTCAGAGTATAGCACTATGTAACTATAATATATATACATTGCTTTTATCTATGTTAGAAAAATTATCTAAACCTTGAAAATAAGGAAAAATATGAATAGCACATTTTTTCAATGTCATATGAAAGCAAATCATTATTCATGGGAATGTACGTGATTACCTCACTATTTAAGACTTAAGAAAGGGAAGTTAGATCTTTAAACTGAATTTTAAAAAGTTAGATTTTAACTTGTAGACTTTTTTTTAGAAAGATGAAAATAATTTCTCTCTGGTATGATACATAATCCCAAAATTTTATTTCACTTTCTATGAGTTTTGTCTCTAACCTGGTGATTTCAATATAATACTACTTATAAACAATTACTTTTCAAATGTTCTTTGTATCAATGAAAACTTCTTTCTTTGTTCCGTCATTAATTAAATACTAGAATACAATTTTTGTCATGTGTACATTTTATATATTCATGAGTCATGCTTTTACCCATTTGGAAGTTACAATTTGATATAAGTGTGTTAAAACACTGTTAGGAGAGTGAACTATTCTGCACGTAACTAGAACGGTGGCTACATGTCCACCATCTGTCCAAACTCACAGAATGTGCAACACCAAGTGTCAACTCCAATGTGAACTATGGAGTCTGGGGGATATGGTATGTCACTGCTGACTCATCAGTTGTAACAATGGACCCCTCTGGTGGGAGCTATTGATAACAGGAAAGACTATACATGCACAGTTACCACAGTTGTATGAAAAGCCTGTGCCTTCTGCTTCATTTTGTTGTTAACCTAAATCTACTCTGAAAAAATAATTAATTAAAAGCAAAACAAAACACAACACCTTTAGGTGTGCTTTAACTTTTTTCCATTGTTTATTTCCTCAGAGGTCTCATTCCATTGCATTATATGTAACATATGTTCCATACATGTTTTATAAACAGCCTCTCCAATTTTGGTTAATAATGAACCCAAAGAAACATTTGTTTTTGAATAACCAGAATATAATATTTTATCTTTAGTGAAAACTAATGTTTTGGTGAGGTTTTTTTTTAATTAATTGTTGGTATTTGGCTCACCACATAAGTTGATTGAAATGTGTAAGTGAACTGTATGTTTACTTATATCATCAGATGACAATAAATTATTCGTATCATTAACAAAAAATGTAAAGCACAAAAATAAGCCTTAACTTCAATGAAAAATTCAAACAACCTCTTAAAACTCCACATTATCAGGTGGCATTCCGCAGCCATAGATATCTTTATAAACTCAAAACCTGTAATTTGGCCTGCAATGGCACTTGAAAGGGATTTAATTCCTTGATGCCAAGACAATTTCAAAGTGAAGTTTTCTACCTATGTAGAAAGTTATATATGGGCGTTCTTAAAGTACCTGACAGAAACAAACCCATGTCCTAGATAAAAAGTCAGTGGGCTGTAAGAAGAACAAGACAAAACTACTACCAGATTACATGAGAGACAGAGAGACAATGAGTTATCTCAAGCTTCAAAATCAACATATAATCTGCAGCAAATAAATATACTTGTGAAATAGCTCTATCCAAAAGAAAATCCATCTCAAGTAAATTGCAGAAGTAATATACGAAAAGGGTAACACATCATTCCCAGTAGGCTTTATCTAAAGAACAAAAAGCTGTTTTAACACTAAAAAATCAGTGTAATTCACCATATTAATAAAATAAAAAAGATAAGCTGCATGGTTATCCTAATAATGCATAAAAAGCAACCAACAAAATTCCAAACCCATACCTAAGAAGAATTTTGTCTAGAGTAAGATTAGAGGGGGCTTCTTCAATCTGATAAAGTGAACCTATTAAACACCTACAGTTAACAGCCTACTTAATGCCAAAATATTGAACTCTTTCCCAATGAGATCAGAAACAAATCAATGCTTGCCATTCTCACTACTTCTGTTCAACATCGTACTAGAAGTTCTTTTATGTAAAAAAAAAATCCTAAACTATCTAAAAACAGCTATTAGGCCTAATAAATAGACTAAGCAGGGTCACTAGAGACAAGGTTAACATGCAAAAACCAACTGTATTTTTTATATCCTAGCAGAAAACAGGAAAGAAAGTTAAAACTTTAAGATCTATGGTAGCATTAAAAAACAAGTTATTTAACATTCTAAATTTATGACTGTTTCAGAGAATTTTGTCTTAATGATCTACATGAATGATATACATTGGGCAGTATATCTTATACACTATCTACTTTAATCTTCAAAACAACTTTATGAGGTGGATGATGTTTTTCCTACAGTACCTGTCAAAATGACACAGCTATGAAGAGACAGAGATAGGTCTAACTCTGTGTTCAGGAAGTGACTCTAAATACATCATATTCCTATTACACACACCTTAGAAAAAAGCATAAAATATTATATTAGTCCATCAATATTCTAATGAATCACGTTCCCATAAACATCAGTAGGCTTAAAGTGGCTTTGACAAAATGTGTACATATCAAAGTACTTCTATTCATTACAAATAAATGTTATAGGCTAAGAGAGACTGATTTAGAAAAACAGTAAAACAATTAAAGAAAAATGAAAATGGTAGCAATTACTATAAAATTACATCCAAATATTGGGTTAAAAAGATATAGAACTTCAATATGCTTAGTTTTTTAATGTCTTGAAATATTAAAGATGTCCAGTCACCTGGAATTAAAAAGGAACATTAAAAAATACATGTGGAAAAAAATAACTATTGCTGCCTTGGCAGTTTCACCTACTACTTTGGTAAATTTCTGGAAGGACTCACACAACTCAACATAAAGTTATACTCATGGCTAAGATTTATTACAGTAAAGACTGCATGGCAAGAACAGCAGGAAAAGGATGTACATAGATAAGTCACATAGTGGCTTTCTTGCCCTCCCTCTGCATGGATTGCACAGACACATCTTTCTCCTCAGCTGTGAATTGCAGGAACAAGTGAGAGACGCCCTTGCCCAGTAAAACCTTTTAAAGGTAGCTGGTCACATAGCTACCACATGAGCAACCATCATGCAGACTCCAAAACAGGTGCATATCATGAATCTTCATGTTCACTCTCAATGTGCTGACAACCTCCTTCATCGTGACCCGCTGCTTCTACATTTATAGAATAACATCACTACACAGTAACTATGTGAATATTCTAGCAGTTTAGTTCTCAGGACTTGGTCAAGTATCATCACCATCGCTGCAGTCATAATTAAGAACTGAATGAAATAGACTGCTACATTAATTCTTTCCGTGCTACTGCATAAGCTCATTAATAAGAAGGTTGGGAGGACTTGGCCTGGAATTCTGTTAAATGCCTTTCTTGAAAGAGAAGAAAGTTCAGCAAAGAACCTATCAGGCTAACAGGCTAGCCTATTCAAGATTCTAAGGTTATGAAACAACCTTTATTGTGGTTTTCCTGATTCAGCAACATGACAAGCAGTAATGAGACTTCTAAGTTAAATAAACCTGTCTCCACTAAGGGTGAAGATACAGAGAGAAACACTGGGTCATGAATAAAGTGCAACAAAAAAGGCTAAGTTCCTATTTTTTTTCCTTGTTATCAGCTAGCTAGCCAGATAGATTGACAAATAAATAAATAAATAAATAAATAGTCCATGTTGGTTACCCTGTGAAATTATGAAAGGAAATGTGTGTGTTATAAGAATCAAAATAGTGTATCACTATATTTGATATGTTCTTATATACCTTACAGTAATTCAACATATGACCTTACACTAATTCAATATTAATATTAAGGAATTAGTGAATTACCTTACACTAATTCAATATATTTGGTAAACTGATGCCTTCTGAGCAAATGAATATGTTAATCTACATATGTTTTTCAAAAATTAGCTGTTTCTGTATTTATAAAAATGTAAACAGCTCTTAAAATTTTTATTTATTATGAAAAAGGCCATTCATTATATGGCCCATCCATATGCATTCATTTTGTGCTCTAGGGAATGCCATGATCAAAACAGTGCCATTTAGGGAAAAGGACCAAGTTCCACTGCAGATAATACCTAATTAGCAACAGCTGCAGACAACAGTCTGCAACTGCATCCAAGCAAAGAGCAAAGTAGCAGAAGTAGGACTCTGACTACATGACAGATTTGCTGCTAAAAACAAAGCTAAGATAAAAACGTGGAATGTTCTATGTAACATAACTAAAGAAATTCTTAAAGCATATATACACTTGATATTTACTTAGAAGTATATATGAATTTAGCACTAGAGGAAGTATAATCAATTCAAGCTGTTTGCTTGAATTAAACTGATTTTATTCATTAGTCATGGTCTAGTGAGAGATAATATTATTTCACATTAAATGGAGGCACGTGTGAAAAAAAAACAGCTGAGGTGGAAGATTCAAGATGGTGCTGTAGGAGCAGCTCAGGATTGCAGCTCCCAGTGAAAGCGCAGAGGGTGAGTGGACGCTGCATTTCCAGACAGATCTTTATTGCCCACAGACCAGGAGATTCCCAGGTGTAGGAGCCCCACAGGTTGCCAGCACAGCTGTTTCAGCCAGTGCGGTTGTTTCGGCCAGCGCCACAGTGCAGCAGCTCTCCGTACAAAATACACTGGTCTGGTTGCCCTGTTAAACTGGCAACTGGAGATCTGGGAAGGCAGATTAGCCCATTCATCTGATTAAACGGGACTGAATCAAAAAGTCAGGCCAGGAGATTCCCGGGCAGCGATGATGTCTCAGCCGGCACAGTAGGTCGCCGCATGGGAAATCACACAGACCCCAGCGACCCTTCAGCAGGCAACTGGAACACCTGGGAGAGAGTCAACCATTCAACTTTAAAAAAAAGGGCTCTGCGAGATCAAGCCATTGCACTCCAGCCTAGGTAACAGGAGCAAAACTCCGTCTCAAAAAAAAAAGGGGGCTCTGAGGCAGGGAGCCAGATGATCAGGCTCAGTGGGTCCCATGCCCACAAAA
The DNA here is from genome assembly GCA_028533165.1 of Leontopithecus rosalia. Lineage (NCBI taxonomy): Eukaryota > Metazoa > Chordata > Mammalia > Primates > Cebidae > Leontopithecus > Leontopithecus rosalia. The sequence goes on along the minus strand of CM052657.1, from coordinate 2,335,858 downwards.
AACAACAAACAAAAAAAAACAGCAATTGGAAACGCTCAGGGTTGAGAGTTTCACAGCAAGCACAGCTAAATCCGGGACGGTCCAGCTCTGTGGGGGAGGGGCATCCACCATTACCGAGGCACTCCACCCCTACGGAGGTAGTCTGCCATTGCTGACGCAGCCTGCCGTTGCCAAGGCAACCCACCGTTGCTGAGGCAACCCGCCATAACAGAGCGAGTCCACCATTACAGAGGTGGGCCACCATTGCCAAGGCAGTTCTAACCACACCCATAGAAACAGGACTGCAGGGAAGCTCACACGGCAGCAGGGCAGAGCCGACAGCAGGCCAGAGCCCAAAGCAGCTCAGCAAAGCCTCTGCAGACAGTGACTAGGCAGCCTCCTTGCTGGGCAGGACAGCCCTGAAAAAAACATGGCAGCAGCGCAACAGATACTCATAAATAAAGCCCCAACTCCCCGGGACAGAGCACCTGGGGCAAAAAAGGGGGTTTATGAGTTCTGCTGCAGCAGACTTACACGTACCTGCCTAGCAGCTCTGAATGAATGATGGAGCTCACAGCTCAGCACTTGAGCTCCTATAAAGAACAGACTGACTCCTCAAGCAGCTCCCTGACCCCCGTATATCCAAAGAGTCACCTCACAAAGGACTGAT
>CM052657.1:2275064-2334709 GCA_028533165.1 Leontopithecus rosalia | reverse complement strand
TGGTTAGGAAGAATCAATATTGTGAAAATGGCCACACTGCCCAAAGTAATTTACAGATTCAACGCTATCTCCATCAAGCTACCAATGACCTTCTTCACAGAACTGGAAAAAAACACCTTATACTTCATATGGAACCAAAAGAGAGCACACATAGCCATGTCAATTCTAAGTAAAAAGAACACAGCGGGAGGCATCACACTACTGGACTTCAAACTATACTACAAGGCTACAGTAATCAAAACAGCATGGTACTGGTTCCAAAACAGAGATATAGACCAATGGAACAGAACAGAAGCATTGGAAGCAACACAACACATCTACAACCATACAATCTTGGATAAACCTGACAAAAACAGCAATGGGGAAAGGATTCCCTGTTTAATAAATGGTGTTGGGGAAACTGGCTAGCCCATATGCAGAAAGCAGAAACTGGACCCCTTCCTGACACCTTACACTAAAATTAACTCGAGATGGACTCAAAACTTAAACATAGGACCTAACACCATAAAAACCCTAGAAGAAAATCTAGGCAAAACCATTCAGGACATAGGAGTAGGCAAGGACTTCATGACCAAAACACCAAAAGCGTTGGCAACAAAAGCCAAAATAGACAAATGGGACCTAATCAAACTCCACAGCTGCTGCACAGCAAAAGAAACAGTCATTAGAGTGAATCAGCAACCAACAGAATGGGAAAAAGTTTGCAGATAACCCATCTGACAAAGGGCTGATATCCAGAATTTACAAAGAACTCAGAGATTTACAGGAAAAAAACAAACAAGCCCATTCAAAAATAGGCAAAGGATATGAACAGACACTTTGCAAAAGAAGATATACATGAGGCAAAAAAACATGAAAAAATGCGCATCATCACTGGTCATTAGAGAGATGCAAATCAAAAGTACATTGAGATATCATCTCATGCCAGTTAGAATGGCGATCATTAAAAATCTGGAGACAACAGATGCCTGAGAGGATGCGGAGAAATAGGAAATCATTGTGGAAGACAGTGTGGCAATTCCTCAAGGACCTAGAAATAGAAATTCCATTTGACCCAGCAATCCCATTACTGGGTATATATCCAAAGGACTATATATCGTTCTACTATAAGAACACGTGCACACGAATGTTCATTGCAGCACTGTTTTCAATAGCAAAGACCTGGAACCAACCCAAATGCCCATCGATGATAGACTGGACTGGGAAAATGTGGCACATATACGCCATGGAATATTATGCAGCAATCAAAACTGATGAGTTCGTGTCCTTTGTAGGGACATGGATGAATCTGGAAAACATCATTTTCAGCAAACTGACACAAGAACAGAGAATGAAATACCACATGTTCTCACTCATAGGTGGACACAGGGAGGGGAGCACTACACACTGGGGTCTGTTGGGGGGAATAGGGGAGGGACAGCAGGTGGGGGAGTTGGGGAGAGATAGCATGGGGAGAAATGCCAGATATGGGTGAAGGGGAGGAAGGCAGCAAATCACATTGCCACATGTGTATCTATGCAAGTATCCTGCATGTTCTTCACATGTACCCCAAAACCTAAAATGCAATAAGAATAAAGTGTCACCAAATTAGAAAGAAAAAAAAAGCTCATTTCAAATAGTTAATATACATTATTGAATAAAAATAATATATAATAAAAAGAAAACAAAATAAATATAACCAATAAAACAACCTTTAATAAGTGTTTTATGACTATGAATATATTGAGATACAAGTGTAAGTAACTTGGAATGTGTTGATTGGAAGCAATTATATCACATAAAGAAAATGGGGCTGGGTGTGATGGCTCACTTGTAATCTGAACACTTTGGGAAGCTGAGGTGGGCAGATTGCTTCAGCCAAGGAGTTTGAAACAAGCCCGGGCAACATAACAAGACCTCGTCTCTAGTTTCAAAAATAAGAAATAATTTTTTAAGACATGAATCAAAAATTTATTAATTTATGTGATAAATATTCACTCAGTGCTTAATATAAGGTCCTATGCCTGATTCTGTGCAGAATGAAAGGATGTCATAGTTTCTGCTCCCAAGAGAGATGTATGTAATTTTAATAGATGATATGATACAAAAATACAAGAGGATTAACAAAGTTCCATGAGTTTTTGAAAAGAAAGGAGTCGTTTTTAGAGATGGGAGGGAAAGTTTTATGAAGGTGTTAGCCTTAAAGCAGGGTCTTAAAGGATTAATAAACTCATTTCATTTCACAGATATTTATGGAACGTCAATTTTTCATTGGATAAATAAACTTGATTTTCTGTAGACTGAGTTCATGATCTATAAGCAAAAGATTAAACAATTTTTTCAAAGCCATCAAACAACTGAAGAGTAAAGGAAAGATTTGAGACTGAAGGCAATGTTGCCTGCGGAGTGCCTACTTTAATCACCCCCTAACAATAGCTGCAATTAATTGAGAGAGAACATATAGATGCACAAAAGAGGACACCGGTTACTCCTATAGAAAGCAAAAAAATAAAAAACAAAAAAAAAAAACAAAAAAAAAAACGGAAAAAAAAACCCACGACTATTTTAAATATAATATGGAATAAAAAGTTCATATATGATTAGAGACATAAAATCTGATAGCAAAATTATATGAATAATCTATTAAAATTTAGAAATGGACATCAGGATAAACAGAGATGGTATGTAACTTTTTCCTTTTTTTTTTGCACCATGATCAAATATAGAGGGACAATATATATTTATGGATTATATTTTTTCATTTCAAATGGAAACAGTTTGGTTGAGTGGAATAAGATAAAATATTTATACTTGTTATTTAAATTACCTGTTTTACTAAAAACAAGAATGCCAATGAGAAAATTGGTTCAAGACAAATCTTAATATTAAAGAATATTTTGAAAATAGAAATGAAGAGGTAGCTTCCTAATTTTGAGTGTGGAAAGATACTTTCTGCCTGCATCATCTTCTGGGTCTATCTCCTGTGGCGTTTTCCACGGTTGTGTGAAGACCAGATTGGGGGACCATCAAGAGAGAATTCTGATAATAAACCAAGATTGAGAGGTTGAGCGGGTGGTGGGACTCAGCAACAGATTATGAGAACTGATAGACGAGAGGTTCCAACAACCCTAGGATAATATTTACAAAAAGGCAGTGAAGAGTGAAAAAGGCTGCACAGAAGCATAGTGAGTGCGGAACAGGAAGATGTTTGACTTCTAGTTTAGGTTGTTATTGATGCCTTTGGTGAAAGCACATCTGATGAAAAGTAAAGTTGAATGCATTTTTAAAAATTATCTATTACTGCATAGCCAACTACCCTGCAACTTAGTAGCTTAAATCAGCTATTTTATTTTTCCTGTCATCTTATGGTTCAGGAGTTCAAACAAGGCTCAACTGTGCGTTTCTCTCTGATCCATCCAACAGGGCATCAGCAGGGCCAGGAAGATCCATTTCTACGAGGACTTCTTCACTTCTTCACTGTCTGGTGATTTGGTTATCCTCTCGCTCTCTCTCGCTCGCTCTCTCTCTCTCTCTCTCTCTCTCTCTCTCTCTCTCTCTCTCTCTCTCCCGCTCTCTGGCTCTCTCGCTCTCTCTCTTTCTTCTTCCCTCGCCACATAGCTCTGCATCTTCCAGCACCTTTTTTTACAACATGATGATCCCAGGGTAATTACATCTCTACGCATCTTACCTAGAGGCTGGGTACCAAAAGCCAGAAAGCAGATGTTCTGGGCCAGTTACATCCACGCATGAAACTGGCACAGAATCATTTTTGTCGTATTCTATTTGTCAAAACTGTTAAAAATTTGGCTGTGTTCTAGGAGGTGATGAAATAGACTCCAGTGCTGGGTGGAGGAGCTACAAGAACACGTTGCAGAAAAGCATATAGGTTGTTGAGGCCGTCTTTGGAAAATACAAGCTGTCATAGTAGGACTGAGGAAATTCTAAGTGGAGAGAAGCCCATTAGGAATGGTAAGGAGAGTTCAATATGTTGAATTAACATTGAGTTGTTATTAGTCACAATAGAGAATATGGTGAAGGGAGTAATAGGGGGTTAGACAGAACTGATATGCTAACCCTAGAGCTTTGACCACCACCTCAGAAGTTATGTTTAATTCAATAGACCAGTCAATTGCAGTAGTGGAATGACATGATCAGAAATTATCTTATCATACTTGATACTTTTCTTACTGTTTAGACTATTCACTTGAGCTAATGAAAGCAGTTTGAGGAGACCAGCAGTGGGAGTCTAAGAGGAGGCTGCTGTGGTAATTCACGTCAATGGGGTAATTTGAAATGGGATTGAAGCAACAGAAGTAGACAAAAGCAAACATTCAAAGAATGATTCAGATGTAGAGAACAGAAGTGTCATCAGCATATAAGAAAGGGCCATAAAAAATTGAAGGAAATCTTTCCGGCTGCCGGCAGGGCTAAGAGAATATTATGTCTTTCCCTTAACTGTCTACTGAAAAGGTATTTTAGAAGTTTTTCAAAAGGTTTCATTTGAGTTTACATAATCCCCATTGTAACTGCTGAATGTCCACACTTCCATGAGGCACCAGAAGAGGGTCACAATTGTAGATGGTGAGAGATCATCTTTTTATAGAGAAAGATCTATGTCTTCTCAAGGCAGAAAAGGCCAGGTCTCCCTGTAGGAGATCTTTTTCTTCAGATCTACTGATTGACTCTGGTGAGGATAAAAGGGAAGTGGAGTGCATAATATAAATATTTAAGTATGATATTTATGTAACTATGTGTCATTTATTATTTTATTTCATCTACTAGTTGGTTTTCAAGTATATATCCTTTGTATTTTTCTAGATTTCAATTTATGTCGACATTGCTGGTCTTAACAACAAAATCCCATGCTTACATAAAATGCATAATATATTTTTACTAGTGGTTAGCAGATTGTTTGACACATAGTAAATACTCAATACTTTTGTTGAATAAGCAAGTGAATAATTGACTGTCCAACTAATTTTAAGTCCTCTGTATCTTCTAAGAAAGGTCGGCTTCATTCTGCGTGTTAATATGAACAACAATCTTACAGCCCTATTTGGATCCGTTATCTAATAATGCAGGAAATAGTATCAAGAGAAGTATATAAGGAAAGATAATTATAATTTTGACATCAACTTTCTGGTTCCCAGAATATTCCACTTACCTTTATCACCTCCTATAGCTAGATAAAGAAAAAACAAAAACAAAACCCCAAACAACAAAAATATCTAACTTCTCCCTTAAAACTGGAGCTCCTCTTAGGCTAATACATTTCTGAATGGGCTACACATTGTATTCGAAAGTGGTTTATTAGCTTTCAAATTCATATTAGTTGTTTCAGGAGTGAGGGGTGAATGGTGATGATGGAGACTCCTTTTGAGATTATCATGAAGCGGCCTTATTTCAATTCTGTTCCCCTAATTCAAAGCTTTTCAAAAGTAAAGATGGTAAAAGGGATACAGCCCTTTTATGAAGTAGGGCAGCAGTTTTTCTAAAATCTGGCATCAATTAGAATGCTACTTCATTTCCTCCCAATGACCCAGCCATTTTTAGCTTCTGTCCAGCAACCCGAGAATGTATCAAGGTCCTTAAAAAGTCTTTAGTCCATGAAAATTCTACTGAGTCTTAACATTAAATAAGTGGGAGTTGTAGGATGTAAAAATTAAGTTGGTTTTCTTCCACTGATCATTGAAATCTACTCTATAGCAATAGGGCAGGTTTCATAGTTTCTCTGGGATCTTCTGAATATTAAAAAGTCCTCCAGACACATTTTCTCAGTCTATTTTTAGAAATACCCATTCTTGTATAATAGTAACCATGAGTTCTGTGGAAACCTGATTGACATTACCTTTGGAAAACTATGACAATAAAAGAAATCTGACATAGCTGATTTTATCTTGCTTCTGACTTCCAAGCTGTCCCTGGCCATTCTTGGTCATAGGGCCACCTCACTTTGGGAAGGATTTAGATTATAGTTGTACTTAAAAACTAAAATGGTAATAGTCTCCCCTTAAAACTAACTCCCTCCTTGCTCAGGGACTAAAACCACCTTTGTAAGATTAAGAAAAGAGCACAAGAATAAGATCATGGAAGGGACCCAAACTGCTAAAATATTTCTGTAGTTTCTATCATCCCTTACTGCTCAGGATTCATGTTGCCAAAGGTCACGAGATTTGTGGCTTCCTCAATTACTTCTATTGATAACATCACTATTATAACACCTAAGATTTTTTTAAAGGTATTTTTCAGACTGACCCCACTCAGAACCCTGACTCATGGCTCAACTGGTTCTGTGGCCTTATGCAGAGGCAGACTCAGCACGTGAGGACTGTTTTCCAGGCTCCTATAATTTCATCTCTAATCAATCAGAAGCACCCATTTCCTAACCCCCTACCCCACAAATTGTTCATAAAAAACCTGAGCTCAAAGCCTTTGGGTAGACCCATTTGAGTAAAGTAACTGATTCTCTTGTGCAGCCAGTCTCATGTCAAACTCTGCTGCAGCGCCGTGGTCTCAGTGCACCTTGTCTGTGAACTGGACAGAAAAACCCACTGGCAATTACATTGTCAGTAGCCATCTCTCCTCTGTCCTTCAAATAGGCAATAGTTCACCTCTGGTTAGTCAGTTAGGGTTGCTCATTCATTTGTGGAGCTCCTGGTGGCCTGGCCTGAGACTCTGTCAAAGGACCTCCTTTAACTCAGTGGCCTTCTTGATTCTCAAAAACATTTTTCTTGAACCTATGTGTTCCCTGCCTCAGTCTGTATTGGCTAATTTCTAGACCTGTTAAATAGCTGTCAATCTTGACTTCATCATAATTACCATCTAGAAATGCCATTTGCCCCTCTCTTTTGTCATATCTCCTGCTTCCTGGATTCTGGGAAGTTTATGTTTTGGGTGGCAAATAGCCATCTGAGAAAAAATACACAAAACTTATTTAAATTCTTTACTCCATAATATTTGCATGCCATGCATATATAAAGACATAATTCTTCTTCTGTCATACTGGATTGTAAATCAGGCTAGATACAGGTGGCTTTCAGTGCCAGATTTGAAAACACAGCTGTAATATCTGCTATCTGGCTATTTGATTTTTTTAAAAGTTTGCTGTGAGGCATGAGTGTGTGCGTCTGTGCACATGTATGTGTTTGTGTGTGTGTGAGGTTTATGTGACTGATTGAATTCTGGAAGTTTTTATGATCTTCTTTTTATCGCTACATAGCATTCTGAATATCTTTTATTACATGCCTTGGTGTAGATAACTTTTCACTTACTGTGCTGGATGCTTAGTGACTTTTTCATTTGGAAATTCATATTCTGGAAAAGGTTTCTTTGTCTTAAAAAATTGTTTTTCTCTCCAATTCCCCCTTTCTTTCTCTTTCTGGATGTGCTCTTGGACAGGTATAAAATCCTCTAAATTGATACCTTATTTTCTCTTTTAAATTTTTTTCCATTTTGCTTACTCGATACCCTACCGAGCCTTTCTTCTCAGAGTGCCTGAGGCTGGAAACATTAGCATCATCTGCAAACTTGTTGGCAATGTACAGTTTCAGGTCCCACTCCAGAAATACTGAGTCAGAATTTGCCTTTAATCCAATTCTCCAAGTGATTTGATGCACAATGCAATTTGAGAAGCACATCTCTAGAATTACTGTGCATTTGTGCTTCAGTCATTATGTTGAATTTTTAAATTTCTACTGTCATATTTTTCACGTCCCTATGTTCCTTTTTGGTCTCTGAGTATTACTTTTCATAATAGTATTTTCTCCTTGTTGTATGAATAAAATATTTTCTTTCTCTTGGGGTATAGCAACACCTTTTGAAGCTTTTTCCCTACACTTGTGCCTGATCTCTATTTCTCTAAATCATTTTAGTCTTTTTATTTGTTTTGGTCTTATTCATGTTAGAGTTGTTTTTTCAATACCTGATAATTTTGACTGCTTGTTTTAAAAATGAGACACTAGAAATATGAGTAGTATCTTCATGTATGGTTTGTGTTTGTTGAAATGAGTACATGACTTTGCCTTATCTATCAATATATTAAGGTTTCTTTCTCTTAGATGGACCACTTTTTACAAAAATTACAAGTCTGAATATTATTAGCATCCTCACGAATTAGGGGAAGACAGCTGAGAGGTGACCACCATTCGGAATTCAGTATTTACTTAAGCCTGTTTGTATTCAGCAAAACTTAGACCCATATTGTCTTCCTAGTATCCTTAAGCTCGAAGACTGGCATCAACACATATAAAGATCACCTATCAACAGTGGCTTGGACACAGAAAATGCGGTCCATATTCAACATGGAGTGAGGGGGGAAGCAGGGCATGGGATGAAACAAATCTATTATGTATTACTCCAAACCTCAGTAGCACACAATATACACATAATAAACCTGCGGCCGGGCGCGGCGGCTCACGCCTGTAATCCCAGCACTTTGGGAGGCCGAGGCGGGTGGATCACGAGGTCAAGAGATCGAGACGATCCTGGTCAACATGGTGAAACCCCATCTCTACTAAAAGTACAAAAAATTAGCTGGGCATGGTGGCACGTGCCTGTAATCCCAGCTACTCAGGAGGCTGAGGCAGGAGAATTGCCTGAACCCAGGAGGCGGAGGTTGCGGTGAGCCGAGATCGCGCCATTGCACTCCAGCCTGGGTAACAAGAGCGAAACTCCATCTCAAAAATAAATAAATAAATAAATAAATAAACAAACAAACAAAATAAACCTGCACGCGTACCCTCTGAATCTAAAACAAAAGTTGAAATTATTATTTTTTATTTTTTTTGTTTTTTGAGACAGAGTTTTGCTCTTGTTGTCCAGGCTGGAGTGCAATGGCCTGATCTCGACTCACTGCAACTTCCTTCTCACAGGATCAAGCGATTCTCCTTCCTCAGCCTCCCAAGTAGCTGAGATTACAGGCAACCACCATCACATCAGGCTTTACTTTTTAGTAGAGATGGGGTTTCACCATGTTAGCCAGGCTAATCTCAAACCCCTGACCTCAAGTGATCCTCCCACCTTCGGCCTCCCTAAGTGCTAGGATTACAAGTGTGAGTCGCCGTGTCAAGCTGAAATTATTCTTTTTAAAAAAACTACAGAGAAGCAATAGGAAATGGTAGCTCTGCTGTCTGGTATGTAGAATCTGGCAGTTTAAATGCCTCATGTACAGATTTTTCTGGGTTTTGCATCATCTAACATCCTCACTTTGAAATGTATTATCTGCCATCAATTCTAAAATCTTTCTGAAGTTTTGGGAGGACAACTCAACTTGCTTCTTACCAGTTTTGCATCTGAGATACTTAATGCTCAGCTTTCTGAACTTCAACAAAGCAGTGTCTACCCACAGCTCAGCTTTCCAAACTCGAAACTTTTGTTGGTGTGTCTTATATCTGGTATCTTCTCTATTCCCATTTTTGACCTTGGGAATTTATATTTTCCTCTCTATCTACAGTCATTTCAGTGAAGTGTGTGATGAAATGAAATTTGTTAAACTGTGTGTTCTTTTTACCAGGATGTCTATGTTATCTCACTTTATCTTTACTGCAATCCTGTCCTCTAGTGACTATATTGCAATGAGTCAAGAAGAGAGTTTCAAAACGATAACATGCCTGGCTGCGGTATTAATGAGAAATAAAAATAAAAATAAAAAGCCTACTAAAGAATATGTACTTGTAACAATATTATCTGACTTTGAGATCTCTGGTGTTTCTACTAGTATGCATTATAGGGCTGAGTCAGCAAACTATAGTCTATATTCCAAAAATGTCACACTGAGTGTTTTTGTCAATAAAGTTTTATTGAAACACAGTCAAGATTATTTGTGTACTATTTGTGGCTGTTTCCACACTTTGATGGCAAGAGTTGATAATTCTTTTTTTTTGAAACAGGGTCTTTCTCTGTCACCCAGGATGGAGTGCAGTGCAATCTTGGCTCACTGCAGCCTCCACCTCTCAGGCTCAAGTGATTCTCCTGCCTTAGCCTCCCGAGTAGCTGGGATTACAGGCACGTACCAATCACTACCCAACAAATTTTTGTATTTCAGTAGAGATGGGGTTTCATCATGTTGGCCAGGCTGGTCTCGAACTCCTGGCCTCAAGGGATCCACCCACCTTGTCCTCCCAAAGTGCTGGGATTACAGATATACGCCACCATGCCTGGCTAGATGACCATTTTTTAAAAAGACTGCAATGCCTAAAGTATTTATTTTCTCATCTATTCAGAAAAAGTTTGCCAGTCTCTACTTTCAATCTTTTATGGTAGCCACCTCGAATCACCCAATTCTAGTAACCCCGTCTTCATCTTTGCACATAGTTCCACCTCTGGAATATGTACACATGTTTACCTTACTGTACTGTGCCTTTGTTTAAGAAGAGTGTGTGTGATTTAACCGGGTTTTAAAATAATTGTGTGAGTCATATCATCTCTGACTTTTTATATTCCCCAATTTACTCAGAAGCAATTTTTTTCACTTTGCAATTCATTTTGGTTCATAAAAAGATTTATAACTGTCTAGGCACCTGGTAGATTTTGGGGGAAGAACATTTGGACACTGTCTTTATTTACTTGGTCCAAAACTGTAAGTTAATTGGTGACTTTAGAATTTCACTGCAAGCTATGTGAACACATCTGGATTTGGTCAGAGAGCATCACATGTCTTTGTTAAACAAACAGAAGCATCTGCTATGCCTTTGTGTCTTATTAAATCCTGATGTTGGTAACACTGATCTTGTTAAGCATGGAAATTTCAGCAAATTCGTAGGCTCTATCTCATTTGTCTGATAATGCGTGTATGTGGATGTTTTCCTATTTCTGTACCCACAAAACAAGTAAATCTGGAAGAGTAATGTTTTGGCACAACTAGGCAATTCTCCAGTACAAATATAGCTACTTTAATATTTTTATTTTATTTTAAATGTGTGTCTCAATAAGCACAATATTTTCAATTTAAGACATGGCTATGATAAATATTTTTTATGCATATAGTTCAAACCACAAAAATCATAATATCCAGCATGATGGAATTGATTTACTGTTTGCCATAAAATACACATTCTTTGGAGATTAACTAGCAAATAATAAAACCTCACATTTCAAAATAAAAAAAATAAAAAGTGAAAACAAGCCAGCAATTTAAGAAAAAAAAAGTGAAAGAATAACCACATATCATTGACATAATTCTGTTTGGTAGAATGTAATCAGAAAGACATTTAAGCAGATGTGGAAGGAGTAGGCAGATGGTACTATACATGGTGTTATGCAGCTCAACGATAGGATGACAGAGTCCAAAAGTGACTGCAGTTGACATCTAGGAACCTGAATTTTATTCTCTTCTCTGTGCTAATTGCTCTGTGACATTTGCTCTATTCTAGGTATCAACTTCGTCATGAAAAGCTAGAACACTAGTAGTTGGATTTGGTGATTTTATTTTATAGCTCATTCAAATTTTAACTCTCCACAATACAATTGGAATTTATTGATAGTTATCTTACATACAATGTATTAATAATTTTACAAGTTTAGTGCACTAATAAAATTCTCACTTTATATTTTAGTTTAAAAATGAGTGAGGACCTCCTGCGGTGGCTCACGCCTGTAATCCAGGCACTATGGGGGTGCTGAGGCAGGCAATTGAGGTCAAGAGATTGAGACCATACTGGTTAACGTGGTGAAACCCCGTCTATACTAAAATTACAAAAAATTAGGTGTGCGTGGTAGCATGCACCTGTGGTCCCAGCTACTTGGGAAGCTGAAGCAGGGAGGTTGCAGACTCCATCTCAAAAAAAAAAAAAGAAGTGAGAACACTTTTCTCAGTCTAAAAATTTCCGATCTGATTTTGCCTAGGGCTGAACACCCTGAACATGAGTAAATCTACCAGGGTGTTTTGCCTATGGTTGCACTCCACTGAAATAAAACTGTATTTTCTAATATCTCTCCTGAAAATTCAGATATGCCTGACATTATGCATATTCTGTTGATATCTGCATACCTGCACCCTGAAGAGTAACAAGCCTAAGAAGCATTTAAATACTTAACACTTCCATGCTTAGACTTCATGCTAAGTCTAAGAAGAAATATTGAAATGCAACATTAAAAAATGAAGCTCCTCAAAACATCCCAAGATCATCATGTGAATTATCAGCACCTTGCTAAGATAACTGTACATATTTTAATAAGGGTTCTGTAATAACTGCCTATTATGAAGAAAATTAAATTTGGATAATAGGTAACATTTGGCAAGGGGATGATAGGTTAAAAGACACTTACTAACTCACACAAAAAAAAGGTAAGCTGTTTGTTACATCAGGAGAATATTCTAGTATCTTCTCTTATATACTGCTTAATGGGAACCAGAGAAAAGTAACCCACATGGCAGGCTAATGTTGCAACACAGCCCTAGAAATATTTTCAGTTTCATCATGTCTCAAAGGGAACTTTCAGCAGAGCACAATCCTTACATTTAAACTCCCGAGAAGAATAGAGAACATTTCCTAGGTGAAGTAAAATTAGTGAGTCAGAAAACCCAGCGAGCAGCTACAAGTTCCCTTTTGAACAGACACCTGAGGAATTGGCTCTGTGATACTGAAATGCCAAGTAAATACAGTAAACTGAATACAGTGAACCTAACTAGTAAACCAAACCTCCTGTCTGAGACAAGGGTGTTCTGACCTGCGGTATATTATTAAGTATTACATGCGTGTACTAAAATGCATTGGAAATCAGTTGGAATTGTTATTAAAAGATATTTTATACAAAATTCTGGAGTTATATATTGTCATTGCAAGGTACTTAATTCATCCTAAATACCTGATTATCAGCATTAAGGCATTCATTTCAAGAAGAAAAAAATGGGTTGACTATTATTGTGGGTTGAATTATGTCCACCAAAAAGATATGCTGAAGTTGTAAATGTGACCTTATTTAAAAATAGGATCTTTGGAGATGTAATTATGTTAAGATGAGGTCAGATTCAATTAGGGTGGCTCCGAATGCAGTGATTGTTGCCCTTAAAAGAGAAAACAGATGAAGACATAGATGCACAGGTAGGATGCTGTGTAAAGACAGAGTAAGAGAAAGGTATTACATGCAAACCAAGAAATAGCAAGGATTACCAGAAGCTAGGAAGGGGCAAGGAAATATTTTACCCAGACTCCTGTAGGAAACAGTCTTTCTGAAACCTTGATATCAGACTTCTGAACTTCAAACTGTGAGAGTATAAATTTCTCTTGTTTTAAGCCATCCACTTTGCAGTATTTTGTTATGGTAGCCCTAGGAACTTAATATAAATGTGAAAATGCACTTAGGAACATTCACATTATCAAACCTGTTTTCCACGAAACAATTTGTTAATTAATAATGACTACCTTTACTGCAAAGAAAATAAGGTGACATATTTGAGGAGAACAAATCTTGAGAGTAATTTCTTCAATCTCATTTTTTTCCCTACAATCTAAACATTTGGTTTCCATAGAGAATATGTAAGAATCCAAACTGCAAATAATCAGCTGTGTTTTTCCCTTTTATTGGTCTAATAAGCAAGCATATTGATTAGTCTTATTTTAAGTCCAGGCCTTCCTGACTGGAATATGCCTGGGTTTCACAGGCGAATCTATTTAGGAATTTCTTTCAGATTGTTTTTGTCTGCCTTCTGGAAAACACGAGTATGAAATATTTTTGATTTTATGGGAGGACTAAAATTCATTATATGAAGAACAGTAAAAAAATTTGGGGTTGGGAAACATTTTGCTGACAACAGGTTTAAAGAAGTGTTATATTAGTCATGCTCGGTTGCCTATACATATAGCTAGATGCATTTAAACATCGATGTTCTGCAAATTTAAGATTTGGAAATCCTTCTGAAAAATCATTACCAAAACTAGGATAAGTGATACCAGCAGTATACAGCGAATGTGTAAGATAAACATGAATAAAATGGTAGAGTTGCTTGGTAGTCAAGCATCTGGAGCTCTGTTATTTGTGGAACATAATACTTGGGCCTTTAAACAACTGGGATTTTAAGATTTAAATTGGAATGAGGTTACTGGTTTTAAAGCTTTGATATTTCCAGGCTATTGTGAAAACTCCTGAACCTTTGAATGGCACAATGCAAAGAACAATTGCCCAGAGAATTTTATTTAGCAAAGTAAATCCCACATAAGTTACTGCATGGAGGGTGGAAGGGAATTAATTTTTGCTGAACAATTATAGCCAATATCATTGACTGATTAGTCACTAAATACAAGGACCATAATTACCACTACCCACATATTTTCTCCTCTAATTTAATCTCTATAAGAACTTAATGAGATATTTATTCAAAGCTGTTACAGATGAAGAAGTGAGGCTGAAGACTGTCAACAGTCCCTAAGATATAGTAGGGATACAATGAATGTTTGTGAAAGAAGGAAAGGTTGAAAAGAAGGAAGTAAATAAAGAAAAGAGAAAAAAGAAAGGAGAAAGAAAAGAAGATAGGAAGAGAGGAAGTAAGGAAGGTTTACTGTTATGGATTCTCAATATAATACTACTAGAAATTAAAGTTACAAGATTTAGAGTTAGGCAACTTCCCAAATTCTTGTTCTTTTCACTCTAACACATTCATGTCTTTGGTATTGTTTATATGTTTAAACATCCTACCAATCTTTATCCTTCTTATATTCTGAGAAAGAGATACTCCCTTTTTTTCAGGTATAACATGAATACTAAGAGCAGAGAAGGAATGTTGGCATCTTTGTTTGGCTATATATATTTTTTATTCCCCAATTCTGCAGCTATTTTTATATTTAAAAAAATGAAACACAGAAATAGAAGGAAAATTGCAGAAGAAACTAAGTACTATAAATGACAGAACTAACACAAAGGATAGTAAATAGGATTAATCCGTTACTAGCTTTACATGAGGTAATACAATGTAACATCTCAGCAGATGACGATAAATTAAGGAATTTTATTTTAATCCTTAGAGCAACTATTTTAAAAGAAAATGCAAAGTGGTATATTTGAAAAAACAATAGAGAAATAAAAATAAAATAATATAAAAACATTCAGTTAATGAAGAAGAAGACACAAATAGAAGGCCAAATTGAAAACCATATAGGACCAATTAAAAATACTAAGAATTATGGTGGTATTTTTTTTTTTTTTTTTTGAGATGGAGTTTCGCTCTTGTTACCCAGGCTGGAGTGCAATGGCCCGATCTCAGCTCACCGCAACCTCCGCCTCCTGGGTTCAGGCAATTCTCCTGCCTCAGCCTCCCGAGTAGCTGGGATTACAGGCACGCGCCACCGTGCCCAGCTAATTTTTTGTATCTTTAGTAGAGACGGGATTTCACCATGTTGACCAGGATGGTCTCGATCTGTTGACCTCGTGATCCACCCGCCTCGGCCTCCCAAAGTGCTGGGATTACAGGCTTGAGCCACCGCGCCCGGCCTATGGTGGTATTTTAAATTACACTAATGTAAATGCATTTAGCCACCCAAATTTAAAAGAACTATTCCAGCCTGGGTGACAGAGTAAGACACTGTCTAAAAAAAAAAAATTAACATTATATTTTCTGTGAGATAAATTGTATACATAAATACAATTTCTGTTTAAAGTAAAAATAAGCAAAGAGATATAATAATATAAGCAAATATTAAAAAATGTTATGCCTATATAAACATTATAAAATTAAATTAACAGAACTAAAGTGAGAAAAAACAAATCCAATATAGAGAATTTATCATTCCTCTTCCAGAGGAAGAAAACAGATTACCAATATCAGGAATGAAGGAGGTATTACTGCAGTTTCTATTATCTTAGAGTAAGAATGGTATAAGCAATTTTATGTCAATGAATTGAGCCACTAAAATTATATAAACAAATTATTTTTAAAACCAACTTGAAAAGCTATAATAGTTGGCATAGGCTTATGTATACAAAACACACACACACACACACACACACACACACACACACACATTAAATTATCAAAAACCTTCCCAAAAAGCAAACGCTAAGCTTAACTGGTTTTACTAGTGAATTTTAACCTTAAAAAATATACCAACTAGACATAATATTCCTTCACATCTATTCTTTCAGAATATACAGATATAGGAGGGGAAAAATAATTTTCCCTATACTCAGTTCTCAGCTGAAACAGACTCCTCAAAGAAAAGACAGATTAATAAGAGAAAAACATTTATGAGTGTAACATGTATATCTCATGTATACATGGGAGACAGCCAAAGAATGAGTAATTCTGAAAAAGATTACTTTGAATTAATGCTTATATAGCATCTTCAATAAAGAACAGTGCATTTTTAGAGAAATGACAAGGAGACGGAAAAGGACTCTGGGTCTCTAAGGCATGGCAAATTGTGGGAAGGCAAATAAATAGTAGATAAGAGTTAGTAAAGTTTGTCATGTGGATTCCTCTTCACCTCCAGGGGGATAAGCATCTAAAGTTGTCTTCAGGCTCAACTTTTGTACTTGAGAGAGAAGGCTGGAGGGACACTTTCGTCTTTGTAAATTTATGTTCCGCTTTTAGTCAATTGGGGGGTGGGGGTGGACAGAGAGCTTTGCTTGTAATCTGCTTCTTTTCAATCGCCTTCAGCTTAAAAGAACCCTCATGCAAAGACGGCACAATTTGAGGTGGCATATTCTGGTCTACAAAGGAAAAAGGAATACATCCTAACTGGTCATGTATGACTGGCATAAGCTGGATACTGAAACCTGATAAGACACTAAAATAAATTAAAAATTTGGAACAAATTCTCTAAAAAATAGATTTAAACATTCTTAAGAAAATATTAAAAACTACATGTAATAAATGCAATAGTATATAAAGGTAGTTCATTAGAAGGCAGAGTTTATAAGAAATTCTAAAAAATGCAGAATTTGTTTAACACTGAAAACCATTCAAAGTAAATCAAACATTAACAGAATAGAAGTGAAGAACACATGATCAACTCAATAGAGTTAAAAAAAAGAATTGGACAAGATACAATATTCAAGATTAAAAAAAATGAAAGGGTAAAAGACTTTAAGAAACTAGGAAGAAAGAAAGAAGTTTGAGGTTCAATAAAGGGAACGAAACAAGTACAACTAAAAGAAGTAACTACCTTGAACACACCCCACCAATATCTGGAATAAAGTTAGGACGTTTGCACTCAGTGATTCTGCTCTGAGAAGCATTGAACTGGGGCATTTTATCTAGTGTAATTGGTCAAGAAAAAGAAATTAAAGGCTTAAAGTTTATTTAAGAAGAAATAAAATTTTCCTATTTACAAATGACAGGATTGATTATATGATAAATACTAAGAAATATATAATCCAACTACTTGGGTCAATAAATGAATTTCACACATTACAGAAAAAAATCAACTTATTTCTAATTTCTAGCAGCAAATTAATAAAAAGTAAAATTTTATTCATGATAGCTTCAAAAACAATCTAAAATTAATGAGATGTTCAAGACTTGTACAATGTGTAAATCATCAAAATAAAATGAAATACATTAACAGAGAGATACCATATTTTTGGATCAGAATATTCAATATTGTTAAGATATTAATTTTCCCAAATCAACCTATAGATTCAAGATAATCTCAATTATAATAATAGCAGGATTTTGCAAGAAAAATGAACAGATTGACTTAAATATTTGTGTGACAGCACAAAAAATTTAGAGTAGATTAAAAAAAACCTGGAACAAATAAATAAAAGTGGAGTACTTATGACGTATGACTTTGCATCATAATCAGAGAAGCAATAATAAAGAAAATGTGATATTGGTAGAAAGATACTAAAATTGATGAATTAAACAAAACCATGATTCTGAAATACAGCAACATATATGTGGATATTTGATTGTTAGCAAAGGCATTTGGTCCACTGAGTTATGAAAGAAAATTACTTTTAATAAACAGTGCTGGAACATCTGGATAGCCATATATGAAAAAGACAAGGAAAGAAAACCTTGACCCTATCACATACCACATACAAAATTAATTTAAAATGGAAATAGATTTAAATACAACAGCCAAAACAATAATGACTCTAAAGAAAAACACAGAAGAGTATTTTTGCTACCTTGGGTTAACAAATGTTTTTAGATAAGACACAGAAACAAATAACAACAACAACAAAAAAGATAAAACTGACTTTGTTGTAATGAAATACTTCTCATCAAAACATAAGAATAACAGACAAGAACAAGATTTGGAGAGAATATTGTTCAGTCATATCTCATAAGAAACTTGAGTGTACAATTTAAACTATTCCTACAATTTGGAACAAAAATAAGAAAAAGACAAAAGACTTGAACAAATACTATGCAAAGAAAGATATAAAAAATGGCCACTGACATATAAAGAAGTTCTTAATATTATTAGCTTTCAGGGAAATTTGAATTAAAAGTACATACACTAGAAAGATTAAAATCAGGATTTCCATGATTACTGCTGATAGTATAAAATAATATAAACACTGTGGGAAATGGTAGTTTCTTATAAAGTTAAATATTATCTGATTATGATCCAATAATTACATGTATAGATATTTACAAAGGAAAATACAAATTTCTTTACAAAAAACTTTCATGAGGCCAGGTGTGGGGGTTCACACCTGTAATCCCAGCAATTTGGGAGGCTGACGTGAGAGGATCACTTGAGTCTAGGTTCAAGACCAGCCTGGGCAATACAGACAGACTCTGTCTCCCTCTCAAAAAAAAAAGAAAAATAGCTGGGGATGGTAATGCATGCCTGTGGTCCCAGCTACTCTACTTGGGAAGCTGAGGTGGGAGGATTGCTTGAGAGTAGGAGGTCGAGGCTGCAGTGAGCCATGATTGTGCCACTGCACTCCAGCCTGGGCTACAGAGTAAAATCCTGTCTTAAAAAAGAAAAAAAAAAAGAATATATAATATTCATGGCAGCTTAATTCACATTAACCAGCAAATATAAATGTCCATAAAAAAGAGAGAAAATAAACAAAAAATGGTATATTCATCCCATGAAATACTATCAGGAATAAGAATAACAATGTACAAAAAAACAGAAAAAAAATCCTAAAACACCAAAAGGTCCTAGTTCTGTAGAAGACATTAAAGCAAAAATACCAGCAAGTATAGAAAAAGATGGTTCTCTTCCCAAAGTGGAAGCCAAGATCATCAATTATGCAAAGAATTGCTTCCGGATGACTAACCAGGAGGCCATTCATCTCTGGCAGTGGAGGAAGTCTCTTTAAGAAAATAGTTTAAATGATTTGTTAGAATTTTTCTGACTTATTTCATTTTCCTAACAGTGGGTATCTGGCTATCCTTTTCATAATGCAAAGTGAGAATTTTCCCTACCATGTTTGATAAATGTTGTCCAGGTTCCATTGCCAAGAATGTGTTGTCTAAAATGCCTGTTTAGTTTTTGAAGATGGAACTCCACCCTTTGCTTGGTTTTAGGTATGTATGGAATGTTACGACAGTACATAGTAGTGTTGGTCAGCCAGACATGGAAACGATCGGGAGACAAAAATATACATGTGAAATAAAACTCAGTATTTTAATAAAGTAAAAAAAAGAATGATGCACTCGTATGTACAGTTACATTAGTGACTCTCACAGTCATTACGTTGAATGAAAGACGTCTTTCATAGAAGAACGTATGTTTTTTGATCGCTATATATAATATTCTAATAAAGGTAAAACTAGAATTTGATGGAACAACAGAAAATTACTTTTAGGAGGAAATAAATAAAAAAATATATAAGGGGTCTTTCTGAATGATAAAATTATTCTGTATCTTGGCAGGGATGCAGGCTACAGAGGTGCAGTTTACCTCTAAAATTCTAACTAAAAAATTGACTGAATTAAATTTAAGATTTGTACATTTCACTGTTTGTCAACTTTATCTGATAAAATGAGTTGTATACAAACATGTATTTTTGTGAAGAAGTTTGTTTTCCACAGTAATGTGGGTTAGAAAAGCTACACCTAACCCCTATGGGTAAATGAACAAATGCATTGAGAATAATGAAAGCCAATTTTCTCACTGTTGAGGAGGAAGAAATATAGAAATAGCAATGACGAGAATGTACACACTCCTATCGAATCAAAATTAGAACTATCACTATATATCTTTATGAAATTATGAATATATGTGAAGGCATAGAAATAACTCTAGATATATGCTTATAAGTATGTGTATATGTATATGTATACATGTATGTGTATACATGCATCAGAAGGCTCAGAAGCACACCCATAGTTATGAGCACACTTAGGAATCAGATATTGTTTTATACATACCATTCAACATGAAATAGAACCAAAGCTCTATGAAGAAGTGCCTGATTCCAGGACCGGGGAAGGAAAAGTTCTAGATGAGACTGGATCATCTCATGCAAGAAAGTAAGGTAATGAGATAGTGCACAAAGAATCCAGGGTCATGGCAAAAAGACACTGAAACCATCTTAAAAAGACTTCTACTGAAGAAATTTGGGATAATTTTGGCAATAAAATAAGTAATGAGAGTAACAGGTTATAAACTGTTGAATAAAAAATTGAGTCCATACTGATATAAAAATTAATTAATTAATTGACAGAGGGGAAGGGAAAGTTCTTCCTTATAATAGGATGTCAACTAAGAAATACTGAAAAAAAATAGTGGAATTTAAAATATGTCAATTGATACTGAAACTTGTGGGAGGAAATGTAATGAGAATCAGAAATTTGTGTTTTATCAAACGCTCTTCCCATATTTTTGTTAGTGTGGTAACAGCACTGTAACTAAAATGACCAAAGCTAGCATGGCCAATATTGGGATGAACTGACATCATGCTCCTGATACGAGTTTTCCTCATAATGCAACTACGATCAGCAATTCCAAAGTAAGAACATTCTTCCAAAAAGAAAATAAAAGACATTCTTCAAAAAATTCAGATGAAGGAACAAAAACAAAGCTCAAGAATTTCTCCAGATGTAAAAGCACTAAAGATAATGAAATCCTCAGGGTGATCATAGATTGTATCTCAGTAACAAATCCCTGTTACTCTTCCTTTTGAATCTTTACTCTACTTTTCATTTCCTCTTGAACCTTTTTCTATTTGTTTACAGCTATATTTTAGATGACTTCTATAATTTAAAAAATAGGCAATAACAAAAGCTCACTTGAATATATTGTTTCTTTGAATGACTTTTTTTTCTGTACCTCCTCTGTTCATCACTATAACCTCCTCACTCCCATAAGTAATTTTTTAGCCACTGTGTTTGCTAGGTGCTAACATGATTTCCTATTTTAATTGTTTTAATAGTCACCATACATCTTACAGAAAAAAAGTTATAAACAACAACATTGTGATTACCAATAAAATTTACATATGGAATGTTGAGATAATGTATCCATGTTAAATTTCCTAATTTTGATAACTGTTTTTTAGTTTAGGTTTTTTTTTTTTTTTGAGATGGAGTTTCACTCCTTACCCAGGCTGGAGTGCAATGGCACAATCTCGGCTCACCACAACCTCCGCATCCTGGGATCAGGCAATTCTCCCGCCTCAGCCTCCCGAGTAGCTGGGATTACAGGCACGCGCCACCATGCCCAGCTAAGTTTTTGTATTTATAGTAGAGACGGGGTTTCACCACGTTGACCAGGACGGTCTCGATCTCCTGACCTCGTGATCCACCGGCCTCAGTCTCCCAAAGTGCTGGGATACAGGCGTGAGCCACCGCGCCGGGCCTGTTTTTCAGTTTTCTAAGGGTGTTTCTTTAATCTTTGGAAACAGATGCAAACACTTTTGCATCTAAATGTAAGGGCCGTTATATCTCCAACTTCCTCTAACTCTGAAATTGTTTTTGAAATTCTTATGTATACACACCTTGTGTGAAATAAAAGAGAAAACGAGAAGAAAACAAATGTCAAAATGTAAATCGTTGGTGAATCTACGCAGGTGTATAGGAATTTCTTGTTTCATTCCTGTAACTTCTTTATAATTTTGAAATATCAAATTAGAAAAAAAAAAGAAAGAAAAACTTAGAAGACTTCCACAAAAGTGGATGGTTAAGTTTAAGGCTACAACTGGGGAACAGATGGGGCTGGTTCCGCAGGAGAATAGATTTTTATAGAAGGGCTATTTTTTGTAGATCAGTTACTTCTGTGTGATCCAATCAAAGCAGTTTTAAGGAAGCTTATAATGAGGATCCCAAAGCTACCTGGAATTACATTCCTGATAACTACAAATTGACTGTCACTGCAAACAGAAGAAGCTTCTATTCAAAAGACTGCTCCAAAGCAATTCTTCACACCCAGCTGACTATCCCACAGCCTTCTTTCCTAAAATAACTAGGTTATTTGCAAGCTTAGCTCTGTTATTTGCCCTGAATTATCCATATGTCTATATTATATTCAAAACCCTCTGAGCCATTAACTATCCTAAATTTTTTCCTGTTTCAGAAAAAAAAAGCTGTTTATTTTTTCAAATTCAACTTCCATCTTTCCGAGAACAATTCTTTTCCTGGGCCATCAATCTCATACTGTTAGGCCTCCTCAATAAAGATTGCACTCTGTTTCATCACCCACAAATTCCTGTTACTCTTCCTTTTGAATCTGTACTCACTTTTTATTTTCTATTGATATGTTTTCTATTTGTTTACATTTATATTTTGGATAATTTCTATACTTTAAATATAGTGAATAACAAAAATTCACTTGAATATATTGTTTCTGTGAATGGCCTTTTCCTTGCCGAAAAGACCTCCTCTTTTCAGCATTGTAACCTCCTCACTCCCAAATAAGTAGTTTTCAAGTCATTGGGTTTGCGAGATGCCAGCATGATTTTCCTGTTTTAATTGATTTCATTGTCATCATACATCTTACAGTTTTATGCTGCCAATTAACTTAATTTTACAGAGGAGAAATTTAAAGAAAC
The DNA here is from genome assembly GCA_028533165.1 of Leontopithecus rosalia. Taxonomy (NCBI): domain Eukaryota; kingdom Metazoa; phylum Chordata; class Mammalia; order Primates; family Cebidae; genus Leontopithecus; species Leontopithecus rosalia. The sequence goes on along the minus strand of CM052657.1, from coordinate 2,311,840 downwards.
TTAAAGACATTAATTTGTCCAAAGTCATGTGATTAATTAGTGGGCGAGGTGGATTTTGAACCAGGGTGTGATTCCAGAGCATACTGTTTTACTCAGAATATTAAGTTCTACAATACTGAATTATTTTATCCGCACGCAATCTGGTTTCTTTCCTTGGTGCTAACTTGAGAAAAACTCTCTTGAAGTTGACCATAGCTTTTCTCAGTGTCTTAGAGCTTGATGTTGTTGAGAAACAGCATAGCATCGTAGTTTTAAAGCTTAGCCCACTACAGCAGGAAAAATAATGGGTATAAATCCTAATTGTCTTACTTCCTATTGGTGTGATTTTATCACACCTTCTAAGCCAGGTTTTTCATCGGAATTAAATGGAAGTAAGAGTAAAATCTACCTCACAGTTTCCTTTAAGAATTAAATTAAATACAGTCATGCATTACAGAGCATTAATCACAGTGCTTAACACTGTTAAGTTAGCCACACCTAAGTTTCAATAAATGATAGCTATTACTCACTAGCAGACTTCCCTTGCTTTCCATACACTAGCTTGGCTCATTTACTTCTTCACTATTTCTTTATGACTCCCATGCCCTTTCTACTCATTCCATTTTCAAAATCACCTTTGGCTCTCTACATACATTTTAAAATACTTGTTTGTCTAGAAATATGGCTACAATTATCCCATTATTGTAGGTGACTCTGAATCAATTTCTTGGTCTCTGAATACTTTCTAATCTTCAGAATTAATTAACCATTTTCACTAATTCAAATATTGTTAGTTTTTATTTTTTCTTTTTTAAACATGGCAGCCTCCAAAATGACACATGAATTATCTGATAAATTGTTTTGGTACTCCCCATGCCCATCTACCTCTTGGTTCTTTGCCCATCTTCTTACTCATCATTTTCAACTGTCCTTTCATCTACATCCCTGTTAGAAAGAAAATATGACCAGTGAAGCATGATGCTAACGTTTGCAGTAGACTGGGTATGTGAAAATTATAGGCAGTAATCAATCTCAGGCATATATGAGTTAGGAATGTAAGGGGTACAGGGTTTCAGGAAGGCCATTCTAAATATGAAGAATGATTAATTTCCTTTGGGCACATACCCAGTAATGTATTACTGGGGCAAATGTTAGCTCTGTTTTAAGTTCTTTGAGAAATCTCCAAACTGGTTTGTAAAATATGGGTTATGTGTGCTGGATATGGGTGGCTAATTTACTTTCCCACCAACAATGTATATGTGTTCTCTTTTCTTCACAACCTCACCAGCATCTATTATTGTTTTACTTAAAACTTTTTTGAGATGGAGTCTTAATCATGCTGTTGCCCACACTGGAATGCAGTGGTGCCATCTCAGCTCACTGCAAGCTCTGCCTCCTGGGTTCAAGGGATTCTCTGCCGCAGCCTCCTGAATAGCTGGGATAACAGGTGTGCACCACCATGCTTGGCTAATTTTGGTATTTTCAGTGGAGACTGGGTTTCACTATGTTGGCTAGGCTGGTCTTGAACATACTTCTGACCTCAAGTGATCTGCCTGCCTCATCCTTCCAAAGCGTTGGGTTTACAGGCGTGAGCCACCATGCCTAGCCTGTTTGAGTTTTTAATAACAGCCATTCTGTTTGGTGTAAGATGGTATCTCATTGTTTTGATTTGCATTTCTCTGATGATTAGCAATGACTATTTTTTTCATGTTTGTTGACTGCTTGTATGTTTTCTTTTGAGAAGTGTCTGTTCATGTTCTTTGCTCATTTTATAAGGGGCTTATTTGTTTTTTCTTGTTGATTTGTTTAAGTTCCTTACACAAATAGATTCTGTATATTAAACCTTTGTAAGATGCAGTTGGCAAGTATTTTCTTCCATTCTGTAGGCTGTCTGTATACTCTGTTGCTGGTTTCTTGTACTGTGCAGAAGCCATTCACCGAAAAGATGCATGCACTTGTATGTTCATCGCTGTGCAATTCACAATAGCAAAGACATGTAATCAATTTAGGTGGCCATCAATGGTGGACTGGACAAAGCAAATGTGATACATAGACAACAAGGACTACTATGCAGCCATAAAAAAGAACAAAATCTTTTGCAGACATGTTTCTTTAGAGGCCATAATCCTCAGTGAATTAACACAGAAAAAGAAAACTAAATAATGCATGTTGTCACTTATAAGTGGGAGGTAAACACTGAGCACACATGTACATAAACATGGGAATAGTAGCCACTGTGGACTACCTGGGGTGGGAGAGGGGGAGAGGGGGACTTGTGTTAAAAAACTACCTATTGGGAACTATGCTCACTACCTGGTTGATGAGATCCATACCCCAAACCGTAGCATCATGCAATATACTCATGTAATAAACCAGCACACATAACCCATATCTAAAATAAAATTTGAAAACTTAAAAAATAAAACAAAATTTTAAAATATGAAAAACATATGTACATTCTGTAACAGAGATGCATATTGAACAACATGTGAAGAAGGTGGAGAGCCAAATGGCCTGGCAGAAAGATAGCATCCAAGAGCTCAAAAATAACTTGGAAAGAAACAAAATGATATTTTGTGTAGTGTATTAAATAGCAATTTTTTAAAATTTTAGTTTTCTTTTTGGAGAGGTTTTATTCTCTAATCTCTCCTCAATTGACTATATGTCAGATTTTGACTGATTTAGTTTTCTGGAGGTTTGATAATTTTGTCCTGATAGGTCACTATGGACCTGGGGAAGTACTACATCCTTTCTTTATTCTCACTCTGAGAAGTGCAGTTTTTCAACCCTGATTTAGACTCCTACTGTTCTGTTAAAGAATGTTGGTGTCTCAAGACAGGAAGACCCTTAGTTTCTTATCCTATAGGGTAAAACTCTTTAATTATAGTATTCTGAAGTTTCAAAATATATTAAAAAGTATAAACATGATAGCATGTCATATACTATGAAATAATACAGAATTAAAGTAAAATTTCCTGCATTCTAGAAAAACCTATTTTGTGTAAAAATATAAATGAATGGGTTATACTTGAAATTCTGCTTGTTTTTCTTAAAACTAATTTTATTCAAATATTTAAAAAATTAAAGGTTCTGGTTTGTATAAAATGAAAAGGTCAAAACCTCTGAATCACAAAACATTTTTATCTTCAAAATTTGGTAAACATAATCTCAGATGTGACTCTGTATATTATATGTAGCATAGATATAAAAAATATATATAATTGCATATGCATGTATATATGGATGAATGGATGGACAGAAAAGTGTGTTTGTATCTTCCTATGAGTGTACTTAAACATATGACATTTAATTTAAATCGAATTGGAAAGATTTATTAAACTTCAGATATAGACTTGTCTACTATAAGTGATAGGTATTAATTAAATATCTTAAGATTTAAATATGTACACAGATCTATATGAAAAATCAGTTAGAGGATTTTTGTTATTTTTTAATTGTATGTTTCAAATTTAGATATCATAAAATAAATTCCTGCTATGGAAAGTGATATAATATTAACATACTGTCACTTCACACATACTAATGTTGTTAGTTGTGTTATTAATTCTACCTTGACAAATTTCGAAACATTTATATTTTTTATACTATACCTTTTATAATTGTTCACTTATAGATCTATATTTTAAAGGTTTCAGTATTTACTGCTATAGTAATATCTATATTATGGCATATTTTGTTTAACTGAATGTCATTAAAATTAATTTTGTTTTTATTTGGTTATTTTTCCCCAAAGGAAAGCTTCTAAAATCCATTATTTTTTTATCTGCAAACCAAGAATAATTTTCTCCTGAATCTACACTTGAAATTAATACAAAATTATATATATTTTACATAATTATGTATCTGCATCATGTATCCATTCATCCATATATACATGCATATATATTATAAATATATATGATACAGCTTTTGTATTTCAGAAATCTGCAGAAATTTTCTTCTGGCATTAAGTCTTACTATGTAGATGTCAGGAGCCAACTGATTGTTCTTTCTTGTACATCATTCAGTTTTTTTCATCTGCATGGCAGCATATCTAACTATTTCTAAGATTAAGAAACGTTATCTATATATATCTTTGCTTGTTCTTAAGTATCATGAGGTATGTTTTCAATTAGAAGATATAATATTTACTTCGGAATCTTTAAATTATATAATTGAACATATTTGTCATCATCTCTCTCTAACTAGCCATGAAGTTTTATTAACCTCATCTCTGAGCAAATACTCACTTCACCCATGCTACTCCCAGGCTGCTACCTGTGATTTACTTAACTTCACAAATACTGTCAAGTGAATGGTACCTCTTACTTGTACGACATACTGAGTTTGATGTACCTATGCCCATAGAAATAGTCATCCTGATAAAATATTGTAGGAGTGAACTTTCAGATCTCTGATGCTTACTTTTCCTGAAGTTGACTTATTCATGGAGCTTAGAGATATATATATGTTTCTTTCTAGTGCTTTGACTATGTTTTTTTTTTTTAAATCTCTGAAGACGTATATACATTTTTTCCTTTAGCCTCTGCTTTGGTGAATTACATGGATTCATTTTTGAATTTGGGAGCAACTTTGCATTCCCAAATTAAACTGCCCTTGTTTACCATGTATTACCAACTTTATATGTTGGATTCTATTTGCTAACAGTTCGTCAAAGAATTTTGAGAATGTTTTATTTTAAAAAGCCAATTTTTCTATGGTTTTCTATATTTTGTTTGTCTTATAAAATGAGTTTTGTTTGTCTCATAAAATGAGTTAAAATGTTTAATGTCTCATTTTCTGCAAGAGTTTGTATATGATTGGTCTTAATTTTTTTATAACCATGTGAGATACATCACAGTGAATCCACCAGTCCTGAAGTTTCTTTCTTGGAATAATTTTTCCCAGCAAACTTAATTGATTTAATTGATAAAACATTACTTTTATAACTGATAAAAGTATCTATTTTTTTTTAGCAGAATTTGGCCTCTGCTTTCCAAGTAATTTACATATTTTATCAAAATTGTCAAATTTTCTGGAATGCAATTTTTTACAACTTTCACTTAGTACAATTTAAATTTTTTTTTAATTTTTTATTCTTTTGGGTACATGGTTAGTACATACATTTACAGGGTACACAGGATGTTTTGATATAAGCATGCAAAGATGAATAAGCACATTATAAAGAATGTGGTATCCATCCCCTCAAGCATTTATCTTTGCCTTACGAACAATCCAATTACAGTCTTCCTTAGCATAATTTTAATGTCGGTAGTAATATTCTATTTTCATTCCTAATAATGTTTGTGTGGCCTTCTCTTTTTTCAGTTTGGTTGCAAATGAACAAAGGTCATGCTCCTTTCAGAACCTACTTTTCAATTTATTGATTTGCTCCATTGTTTTTTATTCTCTATTTCATTGACTCTTGTATTTATCTGTATTTTTTTCTTATGGTTCCTTTACACTAAGGTTTCACTTCTTTTCAACTTTATCAGGGTGAAAGTCTAGAGCACTGAGACCTTTCTTGCTTTCTAATATATAATTTAATGGTTTATTTCCTTCTTGGCACTGTTTTGAGTATGTGCTATAAGTTTTTACATATTTCATTTCCAATATAATTCAATCTAAAATATTTTTCTTTTTCCTTTTGATTTTCTTTATGACTCACAGGCTATGTAAAAGTGTTGTTTAATTTCCAAATATTGGCAAGTTATCAATACATGTTTTTACTAATTCCTATTTTAATTCAACTTTGCTTATAAAAATACTTTGAATCAAATTTCTTATATGCAAAGATTTATTTTGTGAACAAGGATATAGCCCATCTAAATGAATATTCCATGTGTGCTTAGAAAGAATATATTTTCTACTGTTTGTGGGTGAACTATTCTATAAATGTCAATTAGGTAATTATTGTTCAATTTTCTATATGCTCAGTGATTTTTCTCTTTGCTTGTTTTATTAACTACTGAGAAATGAATGTTGAAATATACAACAGTAACTGAGGGATTGTAGAGTTTTTCTGTCAGTTCTAATAGTTTTGCTGCATGCACTTTGATGTGCAAGTGTTACATGCACAGGCATTTAGGTTTGTTATATCATTCTTAGTAAATTAATTAATTTATTATTATGTACTATACCTTTTCTCCTTGGCAGAATTACTTCTTCCAAAGTCTACTTGGTTCAATATTAATATTTTTCAAGGTGTATCTTTCCTCATTATCTTACCTTTCACCTGTCTTTATATCTAAAATACTTAAAGCACATTTCTTATAGTTAGCATACAATTGTTTCCTTTTTATTAAAAAAATTTCTTTTGATAATGCCATTTACATTTCATATAATTGATGTAATTTTTATTAAAATCTACTAACCCCTAGTTTTTAATATTTGTTCCTTCTGCCCTTTGTTCTTTCTTCATTTTTTAATAATTTGCAATTAATGTAAATTTATTTAGTGATTCCATTTTATGTTCACACGTAGCTTGTTATATCACATTTTCTTTTTTCTTTTTTTAAATTTTAATGATTGTTCTATGGTATCCAATAAACATATGTAACTTACCACAGGTTCATGCTGTCTGAAGAAATACCTTGAACATTTTTTCTTACAGCATAATACATTTTCTCAGCTCTTGTTTGTCTGAATAAATTTTAACTTCCACTTTAATGATTCAAAGATATCGTCACTGGTAAAGAATTCTAGATTAACAGGTTTTGCTTATTTGTTTGTTTTGTATGTTTGCTTTTTCCTTTCAACTGTTTAAAGGTGTCACTCCATCGTCTTCTGTCTTGCATAGTTTCTGACAGTCTGCTATTATAATATTGACGTGAGTTCATCTTTTTGGTAGTGTCTGTTGTCAGACTGCCTTCTCAGCATTGTTTTATAGATCCATACACTGCGGCCAATTTTAACAGGTTTTCTTTTTGTATTTTAACTTCGTTAAATTTAAAAAATACTTCTTCAAGCTTACTAATTTCTTCTTCAGTTCTGCTGAATCTACTAATGAGCCTGAGTAAGAGTTTTGGCATCTGTGATTCTTTTTAATGTTTCTTATATTATAATTTGACATAGTCTAATTGTTTATATTATTATACAGAAAATTGCAATCTATCCATATATGTTGTCTTTTAACTAAATCTTTTAAAAATATTAGGTATAGGAAGTATAAAACTTCTATTTCAATGTAGCCACCACAATATACTCCCTGAGTTTTTTTTCTTAGTCTATAAAAAACGGTTATCTTCCTTTATTTGAATCTTGCAATTTTTGAAATCAAATACCTTATATAATGTGTAGAAGAATACAGACTGAAGCAAACGGTATCAACACCTGCAAATACTATTCTATATGCAGTTTGTAGGAGTAATGAGTCAATCTTGTCAGAATTTGAGCTGAGTTTGGGTCTGTGATTGCCATGGTTACCTTCAGTGCAAAGTAGGCTTCAAATTTCCCTAAAGATGTTCTTGTGCCAGGAGCTGGGGAGCTGACAGGTTTGTTTTTGTTTGTGGTCCACCTTCAGCTTTTAGCTAGCCTTGAACATCTGTGCCACATAAGATTCTCTCTTGAAACTCTGTTCCTCCAAGAACAATAGATTCCATTTACTACATAATAAAAGCTTGGAAGGTTAGTGGTGAGAGGCTGAAGGGTTGTTTGTTCTTGTCCAACCACAATATTAAATGAATTCCATGTGTCTCCGTCTTAGGAAAAGGGAATTATTAGAATTCTTGCTGCTTTTCCCCAAGGCAGGCAAATCTTGTTTTGTATCTGTGGTGGAGCTTTTCTGAGAGTTTTCTGTTTCTCCCCAACAGGAGAGCTCAAATTGTCTTTCTGGGTTGAGGGAGGTCCTTTACCCTACCTTGTCCTCAGCAGCAATAACCATTTTTTTCCTGTATATGACATGATTTTATGCCCCTCCCTTAGTTCAATATGAGAGAACAGACTGTGCAAGGAATGCAGTTTCATGTCTTTCCTGAAATACAGGAAATGATCCCTCCTGTATCTGTCAGGGTTCAAACAGGGAAAGAGAACCACTAATACGTAAACACAGATTCATTACAGGAATGTGATCTCAATCTCTTGTGGGAGATTTTGTCTTTGCATCAAATGCTGGAGCTGGAAATCTACAGGCCAAGCCGTTGGGAAAAGAAGATGGCTGAAAAGTAGAGAGATCAAGAACATACTGGAATCCCAACCACAGGCCAGAGTGTCAAGAGGATAAACTAAAATCCTGTTCATTTTTGTTGCTTTTGAACTTTACTTGAATGTTCTACAGAAGCTGGGCCATTCTTCTCAGAGCCAAGTATACACCTGGCCCAGGGTCAGAGAAGCTGAAGGATCCAGGGGAAAATAAGGAAGCTTCCTGTTACAAAGGTTAATTAGCTTAATAATAATGTGGGTGAGCTGCAAAATGACTGCTGACTTTCCTCCTCTCCCTTAATCTCCCAATAATACCTCATGCCACCTTCTTAACTGGAAACAGTGACAGTAATTCAAGGAAATGTAATTTGCCCTGGCTCAGGTGATAGGATATAAAGCCTCCACATCCTCCTTTACTTCTGCACCTCTCTTATCTCCCACCTTACTTTTAATGTTGTATGTACTCAGTGTCATTTCTCAGGGTCATAGAAAAGATACTGGAAGTAAGCATGAACGTCGCTTGTGTCAGGAGGTCCCAGGAGTTCTATGCTGCCATGCTAGCTAACACTGGCTTTGTGATTCTGCAGCTCATACAGGTTTTCTATTTATGAGAGTGGTACTGTTTCAAAATTTCCATACACGAGGCAGAAGCAAAACAGCCAGTCTCCAGATACAGTCTCATTAGTTCCCAAATTTAACTGTTTTGGATATGGTGGGTGTCAAATTATTTAAAATACATTTCCCCCTCCTGCTTTTATCTCACATGTAGGGAACTACCTGGAGTATCTTTTCTATCGGATACAAATTTGGGTTTGAAACATTTGTCAAAGTGGTGTAAGACTTAAACTTGCCAGGCCTGGCGCGGTGGCTCACGCCTGTAATCCCAGCACTTTGGGAGGCTGGGCAGATCACCTGAGGTCAGGAGTTCGAGACCAGCCTGACCGACATGATGAAACCCTGTCTCTACTAAAAATACAAAATTAGCCAGGTGTGGTGGCGCATGCCTGTAATCCCAGCTACTCAGGAGGGAGGAGATTCACTTGAACCCAGGAGGCTGAGGTTGCAGTGAGCTGAGATTGCACTCCAGCCTGGGTAACAGGAGTAAAACTCTGTCAAGAAAGAGAAAGAGAAAGAGAGAGAAAGAGAGAAAGAGGGAGGAAAGTGGAGGGGAGGGAAGGGGAAAGGAGGGAAGATATTTTAATATAAAAGAAAGTACAGTAAAGACTTGAATTAATGACAGTTCAACAGTTTATATAAGGAAAAAGAAAGCTGGGAGCTTAAGTTGAATACAAATTCAACTGATGTGACTGAAAATAAATCAATGTGTGTTCCAGTCACCTTAACAGAAGAATATTGTCAGGAATATATATTTAAAATTGGGAGTGAGTTAAAGAGCAAGGAAGTAGGAGGTCTAAAAACAATGCCTTAGGAAAAATAATTATGGTAATTAAGAATATTATACTTGGAGAAAAAGAGGCTTGGAAGAATCTCAAATATATGAAGACTGTCATAAGAAAGCCAGTCTGTTCCATCTAACCTTATGGGAGAGAAACGTGACTAAAGAATAGTATTTACAATGAGGCGAATGTTGATTCAGTATCAGAACTGAAAATATCAATTAAAATAGGCTAACTTGTGAAATAGTGCAATTAGAAATGTTCAGGCAAAATTTGAATGCTTCCCGCTTCACTTATTCAACCTAGAACAGCAGCTTAATAGATATTTCTATAAGAATCATCAGGAAAATGTTTAGAAATACACAAACCTGAATCCCTAAAAAGAGATATTGATTTAAGTAAGTCTAGGGAGGCTACCAAAAACTGTATCTTAAAATTTCTTGTCAGATTCTGATAGTCTTTCCTTGAGAATCTCTGGAATATGGATCTAGAAGAAATAGGTAAAAAATGGGTTTGTGGTTCTAAAATTTGCCTTCACAATAAGATAAATCAGAAAGTTAATGAAATATGCTGTCAGGGCTTTATATCCCAGAGATTTTGATTTAATAGGGATGGGATTGGGCTTGGACATCAGTTTTGTTTTGTTTTATTTTGTTTTGTTTTGTTTTGTTGAGACAGGCTTTTTGCTTTTGTTGCCCAGGCTGAAGTATAATGTTGTGATCTTGGCTCACTGCAACCTCCGCATCCTGGGTTCAAGTAATTCTCCTGCCTCAGCCTCTGAGTAGTCAGAATTACAGGTGCCTGCCACCAAGCTTGGCTAATTTTTTTTTTTTGTATTTTTAGAACATACAGGGTTTCACCATGTTGATCAGGCTGGTCTCAAACACCTGACCTCAGGTAACTTACCTCCCTCAGTATCTCAAAGTGCTAAGATTACAGGCGTGAGACACCATGCCCAGTGGACATCAGTATTTTTAAAAATCTTTCTAGATGAATCTAACATACTGCCAAGGTCAAGAATCAGCAGACCAGATGATCTCCAGAATCAAATTAAACTCTTTACTTATAGGATATTTTAGCTAGACTGAATTTTTGTTTTGAAAATGCAAAGACATAGTAGAATTGCATTCTGTTCAACACAGTCCTCTTCTGAGGTTGGTAAACATAAATCAATAAAACCATCTTGCTTTGACCCATTTTCTGCCGTTGTTCTTTTCGAAACTTGCTCTTCCATTTACCTAGCTGAGTTACAATTACTGCCCCAATTCATCCAATTCTGTAGCTCTTAATGGCTGCTCTCATCCTGACTTTTCTTTATCCCTGTGATCTTCAGCCATGCACTTTCTTGCTTTGTATATTCTTTTGAAGCATACTCTTTCTCTGGTTGAATGTACCAATAGTAACAGCATTCTGTGTGACTGAGTCATTAACCACTAAGCATTTCCAAACTTTCATTTATGTGTCAGTCATAAACCTTTTTATCTTGAGCAAACAGGGATACTTCTAGAAGATACACTTTGTAATAAAGACATATTTCCCATCTGTAATAAAGACCCACCAGTGGATTTCTAATTTTTACGCAAATTCCTACCATTTCAACTGTCACTTAGAAGTCGCTAATGATCTACGATCCCCCTCATTCTCTGTAGTTACCTCCGGCTACTCTCCCCATCATTTATTCTATTCCAGGTCCGTGGACATTCTTGCAGTTCCTTCCTCTTGTTTACCCAGAACACTCCTCCTCTCTAAAGTCTTTGCTCATGTGGTTCTTTCTGCCTGCTTTATTTTTATTAAAGAACTTTATTATTTTATTAAAGAACACTTTTCTAACTATATGGGACCCAGTTAGCGATGCCTTCCCTGAGCAACCTATGTAAAACTTAATTCTCTTTTCTCTGTCTCTCTTACTCTCTATATTTTCCTTCATAGCACACATAACTTGTGCTGTAACCTTAATTAATTTATGTATTTATCTCTACTGTCCTCTAATTAGTGGATAAGCTCCAATGGAGGCAGGGATTCCGTAGGTTTTGATTACGGTTGATCCCCAATGCTCATATCAGTGCCTTACACATAGTAAATGCTCAGTAAATACGTGTAGGATTAATGAATAAGTGAGACAATGAGTAATGAAAAATTTCAGTCTTGGAGTGTATGATTTGCCAGGCCATCTAGGACTAATATTTGAGCTAAGTCTGTAGTGTTCAGGACTCCTTTCCTCTGCACCAGTGTCACTGATTGCTGAGAGAAGAGTCAGTATAAGGAGTGGTAAAGGGACTTGAAAGTTAGAGATTTCGATTTTCAACATTTTAGTAATGGTTGTGAAGCTGTGTACTGGTTAATTTAACTCATAACAGAATACCCAAGAGAATCATAGTGGAAAAAGATGGAGGCAGGCAAAAGGACAAGCAATAGGAGATGTAATTTTCAGACCACGAACAAGAAAGGTGCATGCTGTGCAGTGCTAGATTTTTGAAGTAGAATATTATCTTGGTTTTCACAAAGTATTTCCCTAAAGCAATAAACATAGTAATTCAATTATCTGTTCCATTTAATTACTGGGTAATATGCTTAATTGATATGCTATAATTCCAGTCCTGTTAAATGTAACAAATCTCTGGCGTAAAATAATTTTAACAATCAACATAAAAACAGTGAGCACATTAGTGTAATTTTATATTCTGCATAGACCTTTCAGTTTAGCTAAACCTACAATTAAAGCTTACATTACAAATATGAATGGTTCATATACATAAGTGGTTTCCACTAAAACAGCTGCCCTTACAAATACATCGTAAAGATACATTTATCAGGTAAATGAACTTGACTTCAAGTTTCTCTGGAGAACACATTTCAAATAAAAATGTTTGAGCCAATCTGTCTCTATTCGTTTACGGATTTCTTTTTAACTTTGCTACTGTACCTGTAACATATTTACCAATGCCAGTTAACCCTTGTTAGTTTCTAGCCTCTCTCCTAATTCTTTCCATACCCCTACATTAAGAGCATTGGCCTTAGTCAAAGGCTTTGCCATTCTCTATATGGCAAACCCATATATCACCTCTTATAAAAGTCTATATAAATCTGAAGTTATTGTTTGGACTCATTACCAAACTTTGTTTCAATTAGACTCATATAAAAATTGTATATACATAAAGACACTTGACATGGACAAGTAAATATATAATGAAATATTCCTAAGCATATCTACGCCAAGCATACTTGAAATGCAATGCAGTGGCATTAGATTAAAAAAAGTAGAAATATGTTGGACCTTTCTTTGTGAACTAAATTGAAAATCATTTTTGTAGTTAAGTCAAGCGCATTAATATTTATTAATATGAGTTATATGCTTGGTCTGAGTTCTGTCATATTTTAAAATCACCATTATTGTATTTAAAAAAAGAAAAAGGGGAAGAAGAAGAAGACCTTGAAAATATGAATTTCCATTACATATTAGAGCAAAGGTGAGAAGATAATAAATTATAATACGATATCCAGGACAAAATATTAAAGCTCATGACTAACTTTTAAATAATAAAATATACATTTTTCAAAACTTTATTTTATAATAGCTTTTTCCCAAAATGTGTATCTGGAGATAGAGAAAGAGATAAAGATTTGCAGGTATATACACATTATATAGATAACGGGAGAAATGAGTCAGCTGGACGACATGGAAACTAGAAAAGCTATTTTAAGTCCTACAAGTTTAATTTTTCTAAGCCTCAGTCTCTTCATCTGTAAAATGGTATTAATAGTATTTGTCCTACATACATCCTAAGGTTATTTTTAGTAGGAATTTAACAGTCAAAGGCTTTATGGCTATAAATCATGGGAAGGCTACTGAATTAGCTGTTTGAAATAGCTGTTTGATGAATTATCTCCCTCGGAATTCATCTCAATTTAACTAGTCATTCGCTAGGCACAGAGAATCAACTTTTCAAAAGAGGGACTGTGTCATAGTGACATACATGGCTTTAACCATAATCTTGTCTTCCCTCATGATGCATGACTGTTCCCTGCATTCACATTGCAAACTGCAGCCAGTCTAAAGCCATACATGTCTCTCCAGGATATATACATCAGATATTTTTCTTCAAATCATTTTCTAAGCCTATTTTCAGAGTCTTCAAGAAGATACCTAATGTCCCATAAATTACAGGAATTAATTTTAGTTAATGCAGCTTATTTTTGAGAGAAGTCGTAGTCTACAGAAAAGCTAAGCAGAAAGCAGTTTTTATAACCCCACCACCCGTAACACACACAGTTTTCCCTATTATTAATCTCTCACTAGTGCGATGCATTTGTTTAAGTGATGAAGCAATATTGATGTATTTTATTAATTAAGTTCTATAGTTTGCATCACAAGCCACTAGTGGTGTACATTCTACCGGTTTTGACAAATGTATAATGACATGCGTACGCCCTTATAGTATCATAGAGAATAACTTCACTTTCCCCCAATCCTGTGTTCCACCTACTTACTTCCACCTTTCTCTCTCCCCACAGCCCCACACACCTGACAACCAATTATTATTTTTGTTTTTTACTGTCTCTATACAGTTTTCCCTTTCCCAGAGTATCACATAATCACATATAGTATGTATAGTTTTTACATTGGCATCTTTCACGTAGTAATAGACACTTGGGTTTTCTCTACGTCCTTTTATGGCTTGGTAACTCCTTTCTTTTTAGTGCTAAATCATAGTCCATTGGCTGTAATATATAGCAGGTTATTTGTTCATTGAATTACTGAAGGACATCTTGGTTGCTTCTATTTTTTGTCAATTATAAATAAAGCTGCTATAAATGTTCATGTGCAGGTTATTGTGTGGGTGTAAATTTTAAGTCACTTGGGTAAATATCAAGGAGTGAATTGCTAGATCACATAGTAAAACTTTGTTTAGCTTTGTAAGAAACTTCCAAACTGTCTTCTAAAGCAGCTGTACTATTTTGCAATCACCAGCAATGAGTGGAAGTTCCTTTCGCTCTACATTCTTGTCAGCATTTGGTGTTGTCAGTGTTCTGGATTTGAGTCATTCTAATAGGTGTGTAGAGATGTCTCACTGTTGTTTGAATTTTCAGTTTTCTAATGGCATGTAATGTGGAACATCTATTTATCCTTGCTTTGTTTGCCATCTGCTTATCTTCTTTGATGAGATGCCTCTTCAGATCTTTTGCCCATTTATTTATTGGGGTGTTTGTTTACTATTGTTGAATTTTAAGAGCTCTTTGTACATTTTGGGTAATAGTCCTTTTTCAGGTTTTGTGTTTTGCAAGTATTTTCTTATTCTGTGCCTTCTTTTTCAAAATCTCTCAATTCATTGAATTTTTACTCAGGAAAAGCATTTAGCCATTAAGTGAAACATCAAATACAAACATACATTGAATGTATCAGGCATAATGCTGAATGAGACAAACCTTTTATTCAAGAAGCTCAGAAAACAAAGAAAGAGGTAGAAAGACAAAGATGAGTACTCCATAAAGTGTGTTATGACAGGGATGACAAAGAGGGTATTCAAGGTGAACATAACAGCCCATGGAGAATCAGGCAAGCCTTCCTGGAGGAGGTGCCTTCAGATCTGAAATTTAAAATATGTTTAATAGTGGGTGAGGAGTAGACTTGGCAGAAAATGCATGTGTTATGAGGTAAGACATTAAACAGAGAACAAACATGGTTTGCAAAAGATGCCACTAGCCTTTTGGTATTTGATTCTGGGAAAGACAAGCAATGATATTGGAGGGCTGAGAAGAAAATAGACTTTAGGGCCCCTCATATTCCCAATTAGAGAGATTGAACTTTAAGAGGTATCCAGGAGCATTTAGGGAAAATTAAACCCTAAGTAAAATTGGGAGTTCTCTCATCAAGAAAGAAAGGCAGAGAGAATAAATCATAGATCATGTCATCATCTGTTTATGCTGCTATACAGGAAAACTGAAAGCTGGGTAATTTATAATGAAAAGAGGTTTATTTGTCTCATGATTCTGCAGACTGTACAGGAAGCATGGCACCAGCATCTGCTTCTGATGACGGTCTCAGACTACTTCCGTTCATAGTACAAGATGAAGGAGAGCCAACATGTAAAGACCACATGGCAAGTGAGAGGAAAAGTGGGGATCCACCCCCATGACCCAAACACCTTTCAACAGGCCCCACCTCCAACTCTGGGGATCAAATTTTAAAGTGAGATTTGGTGGAGACAAATGTCCAAACCATACCAGGTAACTCATAACATCTGCCGCTATCCTTCTGTTAAGGAAAAATGCAGGATTAAAAAAAATAGTTTGTGTCTTAAGGAATATGGATAAGTTCACCAGTAGGGCATGGATGCCTAATCTGGTAAACAATAATAAAAGGAAAGGAAATGTAAGCATTCATATGCTACTGATAACTTGAGGAAAAGGCAACAAGTTAGGTAAAAAGAAGGGTTTTCCTCTCTTTCTGAAAAGAGCCTACTGGCTAATTAGTACAAACATGGATTTATGTAATATGCAGCTCTGTCCACGATTTGAATATATAATGATCATAGTAGCAATTCTTCTTTCCTTACCATTTTATTTTATTTTACAAACTCAAAGTTAACACCAGAGGATATTTTGTCAGGATCCTACAATGGCTAAAATGGAAGAAATAAATCTGCATTTAAAAATTTGAAGACAACAAAAAAAAAACAAAAAACAAATTTCAAGACATTTCTGCCAAAGCCCACCTTCACTGAGTAGCTCATTTACCTCAAGATTATTTATTTAAAGCCAATTGTGCTTGAGAGCATCAGAAATTGTAATTTGGTCTCATTAAAAACCTCAGCATAGCTAAACTCCCACTGAGGATGGTGGAAACTGGAAGAGGCGTTGCTTTCATTTTAACCACAAGAAAACAACAAAATCAGGAGTTTTCTTGAACCCATCCGAAAACTGGTGTTACATGGCAATCAAATAGACTAAAATCTGAAGAAGAATTGGAGGTCCTTGGATGAGATAGGACATGAGCCCAGGATGACCTGGCAGAATACAAGAGGAAGACATGCCAGTAGATTCCTAAAGGGCAAGGAGAGCCTCATTAGGAGCATGACACCACGAGGCTCTGGGAGCCACAGACACAGGGGACTTCACTGACTTTCACAAGCTCTTCATGAACCTTCACTAAATGCTCACCAGAAAAACTGGGATCAGGCAAACAGGCTGTGGTGGTACATGCCTAGCAAGACTCTTTGGCAGTTTTTTGTAAAGTTAAAAATATACCTGAAATACAATTGAGTAATCCAACTTCTGTAAGTATTTACCCAAGAGAAACACTTTTCTTAACACACTATCTTATATGTGAATGTTTGCAGTGGTGTTAGCCATAACTACCCCAAACCAGAACACTCTTAATATCATAAATAGTGAATCAATAAACAAACGGATACATCCATACAATGGGATACTAGGCAGCAATGAAAAGAACTAAACTTCTGTTGTACTCTACAGCATGGATAAATCCTGCATGCATTATCCTAAGTGCAAGAAGGCAGAATGGAAAGGCTACACACTAAAATAATTACATTTATATTACATACTGGAAAAGACAAAAGTATAGGAATGAAAAAAATAAACCACTGCATTCCATAGATTGTGGTGGGATTATGATTTGGTTGCAGAAAAACATGAATCAATTTTTGGGTGATGAAATTAAACTATTCTGTATTTTGACTGTGTTGGTGGTTACGCAAATGTATGCAATTGTCAAAATCAAGAATTGTGCCCCAGATGAGTGAATTTTACTGTATGTAAGTTATGCAAAATAGAAATAATAAAGACTCATCTTCTTTAAAAGAAAATTGTAACTGTACCTACTTTGATTACTGGAAAGAGAAGCATGCAAAGTAATTTGAGTTTTAGAGGTCAACCAAGATCCAAATTTACAGTTCTCATCATCATTCTTCTCTTTTCTTTAAAAGTGAGCCATGAGTAGTTTAAGAGTCTATTTGGAAAACTCAAAACAGCAAGTTGAATTGATTGGGAATGCAATTTGGGCCTGTAAGTTGATATTTGCAGCAATACTCTAGAAATACTATAAAATGCACAAAATACTAGGAACGAAATATTACATATTACTTTTAGTAAAAGGAATCAGAATTCTATACTAGTTTTTAATCAGCTGCTTATATTCAAGACAAATGAAGACCTGTAATAAACGCTGCTCCCATGTAATTAAAAAAAGTGTCGCTGCAGTAAGATCACATACAATTCAAGCCAGATAGGTTATATTTGTGTGTGTGCACATGTGTGAGTGTTTGTGATTAGTTTACTTATTCATGAACTGTTAACTGTGACAATATCTCTGTTACAGGTTAAATTTGCTGGGAAATGCAAAACTAGGCAGTGGTCTTGGTCACCTCAAAAAGGGACACATATGCCATCTATAATTTTCTCTTCATTATTATTTGTATGTAGGCAATGCAACTGGGCCTGTTGTTTTGAATGACAAAAAAATAAAGATTTAAATTATGTGGGTTTTGTTCAAACACTGCAGAAAATAATAAATATCTTTGTTTCTAGGCTGGCACAAGGAAACACTATTGACCACCTGAAATCACAGATGTCATATGGGGCCCAATTGCTTTCTCCACAGTGCATGGACTACTTGGCAGGTTCTTTCAGAAGCAGCTGGTGAAACTAGTAGCTCTTGAACTGCCTTGAGGGCCATCATATGCCTTGGTGGTTGCTGATTTAATGGTCCTCTCAGCTCTCCTGACCCCAAATTCTCTCCTAAGTTTATCAAGCTAAATAAATAAATGAATGTAAAATCATTTTATAATTTCAGTGGTTTCTTGAACTTAAATGGCAATTATTTCCAGATTCAATATTTCATTATTGAATGAAATTAAATCAAGTAACTGAAAGTGAACAGTTAACTTGCTATTTTATTTAATCTGGACAATTTCTGGTTGCCCATTTATTATATGCCAGTATTTTAGTGGGCACTGAGTATACCTCAATGAACAAGGTACAGACTTTGCACTCGGGAACTCAAAGTCTGATATGCAAGACAGACATGTATCAAGATTGGCACACTGCCATGCAGTAGTTTTAGAGGTGTGTGAACAAGAAATGATGAAATATAAGAAAGAAGCAATTTAATCTACTTCAAGGCATTGACTAAAGTTTAAAGTTTCACAGAGGCTGAATACAATTGATCTAAGTTTTAAAGAATACATATAAATTTGCTACATGGAGAAAAATAAAAAAGGCATTTCAAGACAAATACTGTAGCAGGTATAAAAATAAGTATATGGGAAAGGACACTGTGTTCAAGGAAAATGGTGTGATGTTAGGAACAGCACAGAAGAATGAATCGTAGAAGGTTACAGGATGTAAGAACAAAGAGCTGTACAAGGATTAAACTGAGACACGTGAGACACGTTGTGTATACTTATTCTAAACATGACCTTTTTTTTTGCAAGACACAGAGAATCCTAAATCATGAAACTGAAGTAAGATAAATCTCTTAAGAGAGAAGGATAGAAGACAGTAGAGCTAGACCTCACGTGTACTGGAAATCCCACAGGAATCTGGATGTTCTTTTCCTTTCTCAGCGACCATAGTTCCTCATCTCTGTTTTGCTCTGGGTAGATTCTATTATTCTCCTCTAATAGACACACTTCCTTTGTGTTTTCATCATTTTATTTGACATGATCTTGAAAGTAGCAACTCAATTCTGAAATTTAAATGAACCTTTATCTCAGGTCTAGCCAGTTGGGTGACTTTTCCTTTTACCCCATTATTTGTTTCCTAGAGGATGCAATATATACAATGTATTTGTCATTTCCCTTTGATTTGAAATCCTTGAGGTAGTCTGCAGCTCATAAATTTACTTTTGTTTTCTTTGGCTGTTTCCATCTCCATTCTCTCTCCTGAATACCCATTAGACATGCTAGAAATGCTGAATAAATCAGACGTAGGTATTAGCCCCTTTTTCTGGACATCATATATCTTTGTCCTTTGCATTTTATTTTGAGATAATTGCTTAGGCCAGTTTCCTATTGCCTGCTTTACTATTTTTGCTGTGACCATTCTGTTATTTTTGCTGTGACCTACTGAGGTGAGACACGGCCCCTTTTTAAAAAAGAGTAGTAGTCAGGTTAGACTCTGTTATTCTGTGGTAATAAATTAACCCTAGAATGTATAATTTATTGTTGGCTCAATAATTTCATACTAGTCAGGAAAACTTTCTCCACTTTTTGAGCTATGAAACAAGAAGCTGTAGCTTTCAAGGTCAAAATGGAGCAGAGATGCTGAATGAAAGCAATGTTAAGGGCCAGATGCATGTCACCTTCACTCATGTCCTGTTGTCTGTAACTCAGTCACTCAACCTAACTGCCAGGAAATTTAGAGAATGAGTTCAGAAAATGAAAAAAGAAAAGAATATTTGATTAAAAACCACCTAGTGTTTTCTCTCTGCCAAAATTTTAATCTCCAAGATGTCCTTATGTGATGCCACTGGGAACACTGCTTAGATATTACCTCCATTTATCTAACATTCTGTTTTCTTGTATTGAATATTATAGCACCCACTATAGCAATTGGTCCCAAAACCATAATTGATATTCACAGTCTCCCTTTTCTAGTGCCTATTCTAGATTGCCCTCATCCTCAGCCAACAAATGTGCTGGTCTAAGGGCCAGATTTTCATCTTTGGTGGGATAACTCAGATCTTTATCCTGCTCTCCATGACCTTTCTAACCATGCTTGCCACAATTCCTTATCTATATCATCATGCATGAGAGAATGAAGAGGAATCTCAGTAAATCCTTGAGTTTCAGACACATTCCTCCCTGCCCCAGTAATATAGAGGCAATCCTCTATATAATGAGTCAACTGCTTCTGCTAGAATAGAAATGTGCTTCTTTGCCTGCGTAAGACTGGACAAAACAGCCCATGGTAGATAGACCTGTAGACTTAATGGAGTGGACAAAACGGCCCATGGTAGACAGACCTGTAGACTTAATGGAGCCACTTCGTGTTCACTGGTAGAGGCACACTTTCTCTAAAGCTAGGAGTCTATTCATACAGAGCCAGATATTTGGAAGAAAGGAAGTAAATACTATCCAAATGGGTCAATGGCAGTGAGAGGTGGTGAAATTGGTATACTCCTATCTTCTTCTCTGAGACATCTATTCTACCTATTGAGGATTCAGCACCATCTAATAGCTGTTGGCCTAAAATATATGCTGTATCTTAAAGAAACTTGCTCTAGTTCTACAAGCATTCATCCCCCAAAGCTTAATTCAGATGTAACTTTTATAAGATCGTTTTAACGTACTAACAGAAAACAGTTTCTAGACAATGCAGCATAACATAGAATCAGTGGTCTCATGACCCTGTATTATTATACTCTCCTCAAATAGGCCCATTAGCCCAAGGCCATATTATAAAATCCCATGATCGGTGTGTGAACCCGGTATAGTGATGCTGGCTAATACAGGGAGGGCAAACCCACACCAAGAAAGCAAACCAATCTCAGTAAAGACAAAGCACGTCCCACATTTAAGCGAAGACATCTGATATAATCAACTTGCCACCAACAGCTGGTTCCTGTACTCAAGGAGCTATGCCATATTGAGGGCCTAGTGTTGGTCTCCGATGCTGACAGGACATGTGTTCATATTAACCACAGCTGTCTCAATCTTGGTAAGAGGAAGCCCATGCTGTTGTGCCAATGCGCGGTCTTGATCCCTGCCACCATAACTAGCCCATTCATTGAACCAGTCTGAAGGTGGTGGACTAGCAAGGACAAGTGCTGCCTAACTGCTACTGGAAAATTCATCATACCCATTTGGTTCTTTGGTGTTTCCTCTACAGGTCTGGCTTTCTTTCAAGTGTTACGTTAGTTACCTTGTGTTGTATAACAGATTATCCTCAAAACTTAGCTGCTTAAAACACCATTTGTTGTTTTAAGCTTATGTGGGGCAAGTAAGCTGCCATGTTGAGTTTTCCTACTGAGAGGCCCATGTGGCAAGGAACTGATGTCCCCGGCCAACAGCCAGCAAGTATCCAAGGCCTGCCAGCAGCCACATGGCCTCTCCTTCCTGCAGACCTAGACATTTTAGTGGGATGTGAATGTCTGAGGTTTAAAGAATATCCAGTCATGTTCCTACCTCGTATTTTAGTGTCTCACTCTTCATCACATCTTTACAATTAATGTAAGACTTGCTTGGGCTATGAATTCGACTCTGTGTCTATCACATCAGATTCCAGCCTAATTTGTAGCTTAGTCTCCCTTCTACCTGCAGGAGACAATGGTTTTGTTGTATTTTTTAAAATTCTGTAGATATCTGCTGTTTTCACATCTTACACTAAGTTGCTCATTATCTGACCCAAGCCTATCCTTTTTTTTTAATGCTTTGATGGCAGTTAATTCACAAACCACACAGGCTTTAAGTACCACGGTCCCCATTTCTCTTAAATGCTTGATAGTTTTTATAAGCCAGTTGGGGTGGGCAGAATAATATTGCTATTAACCTCTAGAACCTATGAATATGTTAGTTTATATGGCAAAAGTGAATCTGTATGTGGGTGTGTATGTGTGTCTGTAATAGTAAAACTGGCTGGGCGCAGTGGCTCACACCTGTAATCCCAACACTTTGGGAGGCCAAAGTGGGCTAACCACCTGAGATCAGGAGTTCAAGATCAGCCTGGCCAACATGATGAAACCCCTTCTCTACTAAAAATACAAAAATTAGCCAGGTACTTGGGAGGCTGAGGCAGAAAAAGAGCTTGAACGCAGGAGGCGGAGGTTTCAGTGAGCTGAAATTGCACCACTGCACTCTAGCCTGGGGGACAAGACTGAGACTTTATCTAAAAAAAAAGAGGTAAGATTACTCTGAATTATTGACTTGAATAATCTAATCACATAGGTCCTTCAAAGTAAATAATCCTTCCCAGCTGTGGTTAGATAGAAATGTGACTATGGGAGAATGGCCTGAGACAGACATTACTCATTTTAAAGAAGAAGAAAGCCACAAGCCAGGAAATACAGGTGGCCTTTAAAAGATGAAAATGCCAAGAAAATAAATAATCCTCAAGACATTTCAGAGTGAACAAAGACCTCTCAACTGACATGAGTCTAATGAGACCTGTGCTGAATTTCTAACCTACTGAACACTAAGATAATACATTAATGTTTTAAGCCACTAAATTTGTGGTAATGTGTTATGGCAGAAGGAGAAGACTAATAATTCTGGTGCCATTTCATACTGTTTTTGCCCCAATTTTCCTCAGGTGAGAGCATTAGTAATTCTCTAACCACTTCAGTAGAATCAGTGGTGATACATTCTTAGAAACTGATTCACTGTTAATATCTCACTCTGAGGATCTACTGGACTACTTCTAGTGTAAAACTACTGTAGTTTCCATTTTCCTAGAAGCAGATCTTTAAAAAAATGCAGTGCAAAATGTATTTGGGAAGTGATTCCAGGAAACATCATTGGAGAGAAGGGAAGTAATATAAGAAATGGAAGAAAGCCAATAAAAAATATTTACAGCTGTGGGCACCTGAAGCTTAATCCAATGGAAGAATTCAGGAAAACAGGTGCATTACACACACTTGAGAATTATCCCACCTAAGTGACAAGGGAAATGGAGCAAGGATCCATATAGTCTCATCATCTGAGGGATGATGACCCCAAGGGCCACTCCTTTAGCAACACTTCTGGCTTATCCCCTGAGAAGGCACAGCAGGCTCTGGTGGTCACAGAGTACCCTGTGGAAAGTATCGGAGGTCCTGGCAGTTGGAAATTGGGCCAGAGTGCAGGGAAATGGTAAGTGCCAAGGAGAGATGGATGGATCACTTAGAGTATCTGTTGTGATCATCAATTCATATTTGTCCTACTAGATGTCTATCGCATCTGTTATGTAATAATACTCATGCCCTTTGCTACCAGCCTGCTTAGTATGCTTGTCACATCTCATCTGG
Organism: Leontopithecus rosalia; assembly: GCA_028533165.1. Lineage (NCBI taxonomy): Eukaryota > Metazoa > Chordata > Mammalia > Primates > Cebidae > Leontopithecus > Leontopithecus rosalia. The sequence continues at coordinate 2,288,365 of CM052657.1, read as the reverse complement.
CCTCCTCTAATAAATCAGTAATCCTTGACCCCGACTCTACTGTCTATCTTCTCCCCTCCTTCACTGCAATGTTACATGACAGAAATCTAGTTTTATTCTCACATTTGTAAAATTTAACCTCGATTTGTATTATTCCATCCAAGGTTTAATAATCTGGCTTGAAAACTCGGGATCTTACAACACTTCTTTCTCTATTTCTTTGGTTTCAGGTACATCTATATATTTACAGATTATGTCAAACACTAGATGCACAATACGGCATCAAACTTATTTTTCCGGTCCTATGTTCTATCCCTGAGTGATTCTCCTTTTCCCCAGTAGACCACTGGCTTTCACTCCCCCATCTCTTTGTTACTCTTGCTTTGTATGCCTCAATTCATCTCATACTTCAAGGCCCAGCTCACCTGTCATCTTTTTGGTAATAATTTTCTAATTTCCTAGATAGAATAAATCATTCTCATGCCAGTGCTTCCATAGTATTGTTTATTCTTCTATGTGTCTGGCTTAATATTAAGCTGTTGTCTCTTATCTCTCCCAATAAATTATGGGCATTTTTTGGTCATGATTCCAACTAAATGCTTTATACATAGTAGACATCTAGCAAATAGTTCTTTGGCAGAAATCGATCAGAATCAAATTAACTTGTGTACAGAAAGGGGTGAGAGGCGATGTTAGGGTATATGATTGTTGTTCCATATGAATAATATCCAATCAACCACTCTGAGCAATAAGTATATTTATCTTTACTAACATTTTAAAACATGGTACCAAAGACAATAAATTAAAATAAATATTAAAATGATGATTTTTCTCATGACCTAATTCTTACTTTCTTTCTTAATCTTATTTTGGGCACTGCATTTTGATTTACCTTATTCTTAAATCCTTGCAGAAAGAGAACTTTCTGAGTATGATACAAATAGGAGCCAATTATGCTACTGCAAAAAAAAAAGTTACTGAATTGCCCCTAAAGTGCTGGCTGACATCCAACCTCTGTGAATGGCGTGGCTCCAATACTGCATAGTCCATATTCTGTCTTACAGTTTGAAATGGCATTAGAGAACAAGACAGACCAAACACCTGGAAGGGACTGGCAACAAGTAACAAATTTAATGAATAGAATTAAGCCTATGTGGGAAACGGTTAATGGAGTAAGAGTTGTTTATTAAAAGAAAAATGAAGGAGAGGTCCAACGTGACTAATTAACTATCTACAAGTATATTAAGGCATATTTATTAAGTGAGAATGCTGACCAACTGCACTCTATTTGAATAACATAAAATGAGGAGTAAATTTCCCTGATGTTCTTAGTTATAAGTTGAATATAATTGATTGCTAGAATAATTCATTTTTCAGATAAACAGAAATGCACATTTAGGCATCTGATGCCTAGAGAACTTTCAATATTGCTTTTCAATTAATAGTTTAGACATTTACCTGACTAGAGACATGAGAATGGACCCAATGTACTTCAAAGTTTAAATTTCATTTTTATAAAAGGTAATTTCGATCTAATATCAGATCTCCAAAGTCACAGTGACATGAAGCATTGAGCCACTAATAATTTTATAAATTATTTGGTACAACCAATGATAGTAAAAGCATCAGGACACACTGGCCAACACTCCAATTTTAGATTGCCTCTTTGTAGAACTTCGAAGCAGAGTTTAGGGTATTCTGAGGCTGTTTACATCATAAATGCAAACAGGTGGTTTATTTATTAGTAATCTGTGTATTTTATGTGCACAGATATTAAATAGTTCAGATGTATATGTGAAGATAATACCCTGTTGAAAGATAAGAAGTTGCTAGGGCAGGGTGCCTGCTGGATGCTAAGTATGTAGGAAACTGCCAAGAAGAGTAAATCACTCATCTCCAATTTATTTTGAGCTGTGATTATTCAGACAGTAGAGAAAGGCAGGAGATAAAAGACCCCACAGCAAGAAGCAAGCTACTAGAATACTAGCAGAGTGATTATATCAGCAAAATTCGGTAAACATTCCTTACAAGGGGAGTTTATTTGAAAATATTCTTTAAACAACAGGGACAATGAGTATCATGGGGGCACTGGAAACTGCTGAATAACTGTAGGATAATGTGATATTGTAAGTTATTGTAATTTGCATATTGCATAATAATGTGTATATGAATGGGTATGCATTATTTTTATGTGACAAAAGGAAAGAGAGATTTATATCCATGCTATGTTTATTATATAAACTACTTTCTATTTTCCACTTTGAATGAATCCTTTACCCATGCTGATTTTGTAATAGCATGCATAAGTCATTTGGAAATACTGGTAACTGAATTAAGATCTTGCATAGCTTGATATATTCTATTATAAAAAAACCACACTTATTAATATTACTGCAAATATCAACAGAAACATCTTCAAGTCCTGGGAGGCTCTCAAATTCACGATGGCAATAAAATTTTTCCAAAATTTTACTTTTACTTGAAAGCTTAAATTTTATTCCATTATTATACTACTAAGCTTTTTTAAGTGACAGATTTGCTTTTATTTTCTTAAAGAAAATATTGGCAAAACATCCAAGCTTGAATATCCACAGTGTGTGAGTTGGTTGAAATTTCAAGTGAAGTAGAGTTTCATGAATAGAAGAACTAGTTCAGCTAGCAACTGAAACAATCACACGAGGGCTTTCCATACAGACAAATACCCTTTGGTGTGCAGCAGAAGAGCTTCACACACATTTCACATTCTGCTATAGAATATTAAAATGGCATACACTCAAGCACAAGATTTAATATGATTAATCAATGTTATTGCTTTATCAAGGACATTCATAAGTAAAATGGGCATTTGTGTGTGTACGTGTGTGTGTGTGTGTGTGTTACATGACACTGAAGAATGCAGTGATCATAAATGCAATTTGTTGCCACTACCTCGATTTGTGGTAAATCCCCAGCAGTTTTACTCACCACAGTTTTTGCACTGTCAGTGAATGTGACAGCATAGTTAAAAAAAAAAAAAGACAATGTCTCAATGATATCATGACTCTGACCTTGTAGGGTCCCTGAATGCCTGCCAAGGTTCTAGGGAGCCTCTGAAGTAGAGGAAGATGGTGTATTCAGATTTGACTCCTGTTAGTAAGTGTTGCTGGTTCAACATGCTAGTTCATGTGTTAAAAGCCACCTGGAGAAGCACTAATGTAAATACTAAACAATATCAAACTGAGATGTAGCTTACTCTACTCTTTCAGTGTCTTTGGCTAGTAAAACCTGTATTCTTTCTCTGTTTATATTTAGCCTCTCTAGATTGAATACCTAGTCTGTTCATTCTGCACCTCCAATCCCAGCTCTTTTTCTTGGTTACCCTTCTTAACTTTCTCTTTCTGCCTGGCAGTCACATGAACAATCTTTTGAGTAAATTTCTAGTACATCCTTAAACTGAGATTTCTCTCAGCAGTGCACATTCTTCACGAGCCATCCCCTGTTGAAGAATGACCTAGATTTGTGAACAGAAGACAGAATAAAATGTCTACAGTTTACTAGTAGTAATTTTCCTTCAGAGGAAAACTTAACATTATTCAATACTTTTAAGATACATAGTTTTTGTAAATGATTAGTTCACCTAACAAATATTTCAGAGATTAAAGTCTTGTTGAAATTCCAATATATTACCTAGGTGGCATTTTCTAACCCCTGAGTACAAGAATCCTATAAATAATTAAAAAACAAACATATATATTACCTGTGATAAGTGTTGGTTATCACTGATTCTCTTTCTAAGGAAAAGACCACCATTTTTGAAGGTCCATTTTCTCTCATATACATAATAACTTTATTTTACTCTTTTAAAAGCCAGGAAAACAGTTCCTTAGGTCTAAAATTCTAATATTCTTCTTATATTCTATAATTTTGAGACATTAATTCACTGAGATTATATCTGAATTTTCTCCATATGATACATATGTATTCTTTGGACTGGATGATTAGATTGTCAGAATCCATCCATGAATTATCCTGTAATCTTCTTAAAGTCTTAAAGTACTATTTATTCTTAACCATTTCTTATTGTTTTATCATTATTTGTGGTATAAAAAATGGCCGTGGGTTATTTACACATACATGTTACTTGTGGCTAATTTGAAGCCTGGTATTCTTAATCTGTTCTTCAGTTTTGTTATTGTAAAAACAGAAAAAAACCCACCAACGTTACATAGTTGTTGATGGAACTCTGCTAGCAGAGAGCCACGCCTACACCAAGAACGCTACTCTGTTAGTCTAATCTTTCTCAGACTCGGGACGGCACAAAGAAGATTTTAAATAAAGTATTAGCATTTTTTCCGACTCTTCACTAGTCTCCAACACTAAGAATTATGTTTAATGATCTTTGTATCTTTAGCAATGCAAACAGTGCTAGGTAAGTAACTATTAATTTAAAAAATTTTGTTGGCTGGAACTATAACTTTAAGTAAAATAGAAACAGCATTTTCTTTCTCATCATCACGTGTGCACACTGATCATCTGCCTCAAACATCAGGGTCATGCCTTCACTGAAACTCATTTTGATCATCCAACTAGTTCTGAACATTGCTTATGGTTTTCCTCTAATCACAGACTTCCCTTACTCTGGATGCTTGTGCGAAAGGAGGGCAAGTCTGTGGCTGAACTTTCAACAGTATTCCACTGCTTCCTGAATTAAGGAAGACTTTCTATCTGACTTATAATCTGTTCTTAAAATACTCATCAAACATTGTGTCCCACCAGAATCACTCTGGGGAAGCTGGTAGAAATCAGGCTCCCACTATGTTCTCATCCTCCAGCAAGCTTGAGCCCTTCATAGCATTCATTCCACTTGCCCTAAATTGGTAGATGGCAAAACGCTCATGAAATATTGACTCTGATCTGTACACTTCCCTACGGTGTTGAGTCAATGATCAGCTCCACAAAAGATATCATGAGAAGACTGCCACTGTTTGCTCCCAAAATTTCATAACCTTAGGGTTCAGACCTTAACATTTTTATTTGAATAATGATAGTTTGGATCCTTTTTAAAGAAATTGTTTCCGGGAAATGGAAATGCAGGCTAAATTTCTCAAACCATGGTCCTTGAATTATCTATACAAAAATCACATGGAATACTTTAAAAAAAATACAGATTCCTGAGGCCACTCAGCTTCATGAAATCAGTGTCTTTGAGGATATCTCTGAAGAATGTGCACCTTTCACAGGAAACTGACTGTCAGGTTCAACCTGAGATGGGTTCCAAGGGGAGCTGGTGGATGGGTGGCGGGCAGCTGAAAGAACACTTGAGGGACCACAGGGAGTTGGGGCATGGCTTTATTCTCTCCCTACTCTCCCCTACGCAGTCAGCAGTGCAGTTACATTTTTCATAGACAACAGTGGCTCCAAGCCCAGGTATGAACTCCCACAAACAGGTTACATTAAAGTGGCTACATAATGTGATTAGTGCACAGAACTCTGCACCTGTGCTCCAAACCCTCTGTGTCATGCTGTACCAGATTTCTACCTTGTGATTATTTTTCCAACCTAAAAGTTGAAGACTACTGCTCTGGCTTGTGTTCCTGAGGCTGAGGATTTTGTGCTTTATAGGCAGAGGGAGGTTAGATTTCTCTTTTACAGGAAAAATCAAGGGTAAATCTTTATGAAAATCTATTAAGGGATGTTTCGTATGTGTTTTGAAAGTAAAAAAAGTAAAAATAGCAGTCTGAGGCAATATCCTACACTTAGACAATCTTGACATATGGAAAAGAGAGAGGAGATGGAATTCATCTACCTTGTTCATCCTAATTGTATTTCGTCACTGAGATCTATTTTCTTTTTGTTAAGTTCATGTGCACCCCTGAACCCACTCATCCCGGGAGATAGGAAAGAGGAAAAGACTGAGGAAAGAAGTAAAATAAAAAGCAGAAAGGCTGTATCTGAGACGTTTCTCCCACTTAAGAGTAAAGTACTGAGTTGACAGGCTCAGAAAAGAATACTTATTGCTCAAAAGGAATATTAATAATATGATAAATCAAGTCAAATAACATAAAATTAAAAACTTTCATGTCAACACAAGAGCAATCTTGTCTAATGTCCTTATATTTATCAGAAGTCATAATGTAATTCTGGCAAAAAGGTAATGAAATCTCTCAGTAATGATTAAATGTAGAAAATACAAAGGAAAAGGAAAATTATGACAAAAATTATATGGAGCATTCTAATGTGCCACCCAGCAGGCAGTTTTAAGCAGATTAATAAATATTTTGAACTCATATTAAAGGAATAGACAAGAAGATATGCCTTTACATAAAAAGAATGGGGCAATGTTATAAAAGTAACATTTATTGCAATGTATTTCCCAGAGTATCTTCTATGGATTAAAATATAGATTCACATTGTTCCCAAAATTACTATATACAATAAACCCATTGCAGATTAGCTCACATTGATAGGAGACTTGGTTTTCTTTTCTTCTGTTAGCTTCTGAGGCTAGAAAACCATGATTCCCCTCACTCCAAGCTGAACTTCCTGTTCTCACATCTGTACACATTTTCAGTAGTAGGGAACTAACAGGGAACACATTACTATTTCCTATACCAAATGCTTGTAATGCTAAGAATCCTCTCCTCCCCAAAAGTTATTCTCAGGAAAGTGTAGGATAGAGGATTTTCAGTTTCAGTATGACTTCAAGTCAATATACACTTCTCTAAACCGAAAACCCTCATTTTAGGGTTGAACTTACATTGTAAAGAAGTCTTCAGGTAAGGTGAAGTGCTCGTACCTGTAATCCCAGCACTTTGGAAAGCTGAGGTGGGAGCACCACTCGAGACTAGGAATTTGAGACCAGCCTGAGCAGCACAGTGAGATTCTATTTCTACAAAAACATTTATAAAATGAGCTAGGTGTGGTAGTACATACATAGTCGCAGTTACTCCAGAAGCTGAGGTGGGAGGATCACATGAGCCCAGGAGTTCGAAGTTACATTAACCTGTGAATGCACCACTGCACTCCAGCCTGGATGACAGAGTGAGACCCTATCTCAACAAAAATAAAGTAAATAAATAAAAGTCTTCATATTTTTCACATACTGATAACTTAATTTCAGAGACTCTGGGACAAAAGGATAAAATGATATAAAATATTAACCAAGGTGAACTTCAGACTTTAAAACTATTAATTTTAGTGATTTGAAAGGATTTCTGCATTGCAACAGGAAATTGTGGATCTTATTTTGCCTAAATATCAGAGGCTGAGGTGGGAAGATCCCTTGAGCCCAAGAGTTTGAGGCTGCTGTGATCATGCCACTGAACTCCAGCCTCGGCAGTAAAGCGAGACTCTCTCCATGAAACAAAAATAAAACAATTAAGCTGCATATTTGCAATCTTAAAATAAAAGTTTCAAATGCTTAAGTTCTGGTGGCACCAGTTAAATTTCATAATGAATTTTGCTGATGTTGCTATGTTAATACCTATTACATTATGTGTTTTACTCACTATTGCATATCCAGGTAGTTGGTACAGTTTCCAGTACTTAATGGATATTCAAATATTTGTTAAGTATTGAATTAAAAAAGCATATCTATTATATTTTAGTTTCACATACATTATTCTATTTGTTAGTCAAAAACTTTGTGAGATGCAATGAAGCCCATTGCTTATGATATAGCATTGATTTTCAAAAATAGCTATATATTAAACTTTATTGTGTGGGAATTTTCTTTTGGATTTGGCTTAATTTGAAGAGACCCAGTAGTTTAATGAGATTTAGAAAATTTTTAGTGGCAGTGATTGACAGATTCCCTGCTCTAAAGATAAGACCTTGGCCTAAATGAAGAAACTTAAGCATGCAGAGGTGAGGTAATTTGTGCTAGGTCAAGCAGCAGCTGATGATAGAGCAAGGATTTGATCTAGGTAGTCAGAATTCTATGCCTGTCCAATATTTACATCCCATAAGAAGAAAACCAAAAGAATACAGCTGCATGCAATTTAGAGAAGAAAGACTTTCCACAAAAGAAAGAGAAAGGGAATTATAGTTACAACAAAGGAAATTCAACAGAGTATTGGAGGACAGTGAAGGTTAAGAAAAGTCCTCATAGAGGTTGGCTATGAAGTCACATTTCAAGAAGTTAAGGTGAGAGTCAAAGGAAAAGGAAGACCATGAGAAGAAATTACTTTTTCCCATTCTGTGGCAATAAAAGAAAGAGAATGGTTACTTAACGAGATCACAGGTGTGTCGTTTTTTTTTTAATTGTACTTTAGGTTCTGGGGTACATGTGCAGATCATGTACGGTTGTTGCGTAAGTGCATACATAACCAGGTGGTTTGCTGCCTCCATTCCCCCTTCATCTACACCCAGCATTTCTCCCCATGTTATCCCTCCCCACCCTCCCCACCCCCCCCACTGTCTCTCCCCTAGCACCCCCTCAACTGACCCCAGTGTGTGATGCTCCTCTCCCTGAGTCCACATGTTCTCATCATTCAGTACCCACCTATGAGTGAGAACATGTGGTGTTTGGTTTCCAGATTCATTCATGTCCGTATAAAGGACACAAACTTATCGCTTTTTAGGGCTGTGTAGGATTCCCTGGTGTATGTGTGCTGCATTTTCTTTGTCCAGTCTATCATTGATGAGTATTTGGGTTGGTTCCAGGTCTTTGCTATCGTAAATAGTGCCGCAGTGGACATATGTGTGCATGTGCTTTTATAATAGAACAATTTATAATCCTTTGGGTATATATCCAGGAATGGGATTGCTGGGTTAAGTGGAATTTCTATTTCTAGATCCTTGAGGAATCGCCACACTGAGGTAGACCTTTTTTAAGAAGAGAAAATCATACATGTAGGGAAGGAAAAACTTCGAGTAGAGAGGGAGAGATTAACTGATACAAGAAAGACAAAACAATCCAAGAGAAGGAAAACATCAATTAAGAAGTTCTCAGAGGAAGGAACAAAGGTACAAGTGAAGTAGGTGGTCTTGGAATAGACCATTTTTGTGAATCTGCCATTTAATCATTAGAATAGAACTGGTCACTGCAGCTTTTGAAACCCTAGATATTTTAAAATACAACAGTCTGTGTTTATATTTCTTGTTGGTTTCAGAACATCTTGATACAGCTCCTAGTTATATGTCCAAGGGTAAGATTCTGTTTTTAAGCATTTCATCTACAATATTTTACAGTACCTATAAACTTTATTTATGTACCATGGAATTAGAAAAAGAGTCATAAATATCAATATGAATAAAGTGTTGATTTGATAGAGTGGTAGAGTCATGAAAAATCAGCCTATTTAAATGTAACCCTAAACATTTATCTCAGAGAATAGAAGGGGTACTGAAATCTTTTTTTAGCTTAATGTCTTTTTGATGGCTTTTATGGGGGAAGGAATACTCAGTCTGTTATCAACATAGAAAATTGGATGACTCAGTTTTCCCAAAATGTATTACTAAGACCCACACAACACATAGTGAGTGTGTATGTTTAACCTTTTCAAAAGAAGCTTAAGGGAAATGCTTTTTAAAACACACTTCAGTTAAAAATCATTTGAAAATGTACCTTTCCCAAAAAGAAATTGATTCAAGTATTATTGCTGAACTAGAGTGACGATATATAGATATACAACAGAGTGAATTCTCTGTTTTGCACAATTATTGAATTTTTTAATAAGATTAAGAGTAAATACAAGGAAATTAAGTGAACTTAAATTAATATTTGTCTTTGTATCATAAATGCCCTAAGAAATTTAGAAGTATTGGGAAAGAAGAACATTATACAATACATACAGTTAAAAATTAGAAGAGAATATTATATTTGCTCTACCTTATGAATAAGTAGTTGTATTTTATAATGGACAGAAATTTTCTAACAAAGAGACTCAAACTGAAAAGGGATGAATTTTTCAGATTGTGGTTCTGAAATGATATCATAAAGAAGTAAGTGATATAAAAGTCTTTCAGTTGGAAAGGACATTAGAAACCATCTAGTATAACTTTTCACTAATACAGAACATCTCTACAGTTGTCCGTTGCAATGCATATTAAGCATCTATTCTACAACAGCCACCAGGTCTGTAATGATAAGATATGCTTCCTAATTCAGAAAAAGATAATATACAAGGAATAAAGAACAGATAGATAAATGAATTGTAAGCAAATAATTAAAAACTAAGAATTTTTTTTAGTAATGTAGAAAGAGTAACTTAGAGAAGAGAGTAAATAATAGATATGTTATTGGGCCAACGAAAGCTTCAAGGGAAAGTAACACTAGTTGAGTATAAAGTATTATATGAGTTTACATGGAAGACATAAGAAAAAGTGGGGATCAGCAAATATTGGAGGCATGACATAGAATGTTCTGTTCCTAGAAAGTGTTTCAGAGCTTCTGAATGGTAACACCTTGCATGTATCTACAGCAACGGGCACAAGAAGAAAATTGATGGGAAATGAGACTGGAAAGATGGAGAAAGGCCAGATCATCTGAGTTCTTATTTATTGTATCAAAATATTCCAACCTGAAAGCATTGAGAGGGAGGGGAGAGGATTCAGAGGTGGGGAATATGATCAGATTCACGGTCAGTGAAGTAGGTAGAGTGGGCCAGATTAAAAGCAAGGTGGTTAGAGGGGAAGGCATTATGATAGTCTAGACAGAGCAGAAGAGAAGAAGGGTATTGTTAGGAGACAAGCATGAGATAAGATTCCCCAGATGTGGCCTTTGATCAGATATGGGGGTTAAAGGATTAGCTGAAGATAGTACTTAGATGGGTGACACAGGCTAATCTAATTGATACTAATATTTATTTATGGTATGCTTTACCTCTGGATGGAATGAATGCTTTTAGCCATTGGTGCTCAGGTTTCTGAAAAAGACAGTGAGCTGCCACTAATGAGTATAAACCCTTCTGTGACAGTTTTAAGACACTCAGATGTCACTTACTTTGTGGTGATAATGTCCCAGGTGCCTGTGATTAGTGAGCATTGTCTTCTTCACAGCCTTTTAGCTGCCACATAAATCAGCAGTGTATGTGCTTCAGTGAGCACTTGTAAATAACTTACAAATTAATTGCTCCTAGTTGTTCAGATAACTCTGCAGAAGGATGAATTAAATTAAAGTTGCTCTGTGGCTTATTTGAAAGAATGCAGGGAAACTAAACTTGCTATTAACTTATGCAAAGCAGGACGTGTATGTAACATTTACGGTTATCGTCATCATCATAATGAAGAAAAATCCCTCTGATGTTTTGGCATACAGCATTTTACAAAGTTAACTCTTTAATATCAAAAGTATAACCTTGAACCATGTTACAAATGAAGACGTTGTATAGAATGAGGGATACCTTTGCTGATACTGCTTTCATTGAGGGATCAGCACCAGTTTATTCTACACTTAGCCTATGCTTGCTTGGAAAGCTTTGTAGAAAACAATTATTTGGTTCTAATGTTAAACTTTGTGTAACTGTCCTAGGATCCGTTTGTACTCATGGCTTGGGCCAGGAATTTAAGTAGCTAAGAAAAAAAGGAAATAAGCTTTGAAATTTTATCAGTGATATTTTCTGCATTTGAAAGCTCCAACTCAGTTCTATTAATGGAAAGTTGTCTCATCTTAATTTCTATTAATGTATTTGCATTTCTGATTTTCTGATGACCTTTAACTGATACTTATCTGCATTATGTCATGAAAAATGTAGAAATCATTCTTCTAATGCCTAGGTTGACAAGGTTTGTCACTGACAAATCTAATCACTGGAAAATTAAGGATTTTACATAAAAGCCAAAAATCATAAAATAACCTGGATAGCCTATCAAAACTTTCCCAAATGTATCGAGGTATAATTGACATAAAATTAACCCTTTTTAAGTATACAGTTTTTGATGAGTTGTTACAATTTTATAATGTTATATAAGCATTACCATAATTGATGTATAGAACATTTACCTCATTGTAAAAATGTCTCTCCTGTCCATTTGCCATCACTTCAGTAAACTCTTGGCCTTAGGCAAACACTGATTTGAGTTTTCCCATAATAGTTTGACTTTTCCATCGTTTTATACATGTAGTATGGAATATTTTATATTTGACTTCTCAAACGTAGCACTACATATTCAAGATTTATCCTCATTATGGTTTTATTATCTATTGCTACATAGTATCACATATTATGGATATACTGTAATTTGTTTACTCATTCACGGGTTGATTAATATTTGGATTTTTTAAATAATTGGAATATTATGAATAGCATTACTATGGTTTAACAGGGGATGACACTGAAAACCCCATAGGGGTAAGAGTGATGTCAGAGAGAGGCTGTGAGCCAAGAAATGTGGGTGGCTTTTAAAAGATGAAAAAGACGAGGAAATGAATTTTACTCTGAAGCCTCTGGATGGAATGGAACCCAGCAAACACTCTGACCTACACAGTGAAGAGGATAAATTGTGTTGACTTAAACCACTAGGTTGTGGTAATTTGTTAAAACAGAAATAGAAACTGATACAGATTTTGATTTGTTAACATATGGTATAGAAAGATGTCTTCACTTTTCTTGGATAAATATGTAGGGGTGGGATGGCTAAGTGGTATGGTAAGCACAAAGGTATCCTTTTGAATAACCAGATCACCTTAAAACCTGCCTCATGCCAAGGAAAGGAAAATGTTATGTCCAGCCTCCAAGATTGTTGCCATATATGACTTGCTGCTGAAATTTATTAGTACTGAATAAATTCATTAATTTTTGTTGCTAAAACTATAATCATGGAAGTCAGACAGAAGTTTTAATACTTATGTAACCTTGGAAAGTTGCATATCTTCTTTGTTATTCAGTTTCTATATGTGTATGACAGGAGTATTAACACAAGTTAGAAGACACATATGAATTGAATAGTAGAATCAAGCATGAAGTTCATATTAAATATTGTGAATATCAATGTTTGGCAATTTCCACAACACTCCTTAACACAATGTATATGTGTACATCTCCTTTAGTGTGTGAAATAGCCAAGTAAAATCACGACAGACGAGACTGTGAAGAGTCATAACAAAAGAGGCATGTTTAGATTCATACATGTTATGTCCAGCTCAGGTAAAATCATTAATAATGCAACTTTCAAAGTATGTATTTTAAAGTTTTACTGGTCAGTATATAAAGAACATCTACAGTAAATAGAGAGGAATTAGATATTTTTCTTTATCTATCCATCACAAGACACAAAACTACTCCATAGATGGTGCTGTATGTCTTCATAATGTCTCCATCACAACACACAAAACTACTCCATAGATGGTGCTGTATGTCTTCATAATGTCTCCATCACAACACACAAAACTACTCCATAGA
>CM052657.1:2264769-2274964 GCA_028533165.1 Leontopithecus rosalia | reverse complement strand
CAAGACACAAAACTACTCCATAGATGGTGCTGTATGTCTTCCTAATGTCTCCATCACAACACACAAAACTACTCCATAGATGGTGCTGTATGTCTTCCTAATGTCTCCATCACAAGACACAAAACTACTTCATAGATGGTGCTGTATGTCTTCCTAATGTCTCCATCACAACACACAAAACTACTTCAAAGATGGTGTTGTATACCTTCATAATGTCTGGGGTTTTTGTTGTCATTAATTATTGATCATTATTGTCTAAATCCACTAATTCCTTAGACGCTGAAATATGGTCATGTTCTAATTCTATCATTCTGCCCTCCTTTAGTACGATGAATATTAGCATAAAAGTTAAATATACCTTATCAACTATTTGGTTTCCCTTAGGTAATTTTGTATATAAATGTCAAAAGAAACATTGCATAGTTTTTCAAATATCCAGTTGAGTTCCTAGCATCTTTTCAAAGTTGCACTCCCACCTCCCTACCACACTGGATCTGGGTGCCTAATGTGAAACCAGCATGCCACTATTTGGGTGGTGTCTGGCATAAATGCATGAAAGAAACTATCTTAAAGATAAAATAAAACACAACTTCCATTAAAATTTGAATGTGCTAAGGTTAATTTTATTAAGCAGTTAGTTAATTTAAATAGTAATAAATTATGAAATGCTTTACATACTGCATTATCTATTATAGTGGTAAGATAAGTATTTTGAAAGATGACTCAATTATTTTAAAAATTTTCTTCATAAGTCTGCCTTTTTTTATATAACTATTAATAATTGAAAACAATAAAACAATAACAACCCTAAACAGCCATAAATTTTTCAGTACTTATATCTAATAACTAAGGATGCTTAATGTGATACATACACACAATGGACTATTATTCCGCCATAATAAATGAAACTCTGTCATTTGCAACAAAATGGATGTAACTGGAGGATATTTTGTTTATTGAAAGAAGCCAGTCACAGAAAGATACATATTGCATCTTCTCAGTAATGTTCAGGAGCTAAAAAGTAAAACTGCATCCTGGTCAACATGGTGAAACCCCGTTTCTACTAAAAATACAAAAAATTAGCTGGGCATGGTGGCGCCGCACCTGTAATCCCAGCTGCTCGGGAGGCTGAGGCAGGAGAATTGCCTGAACCCAGGAGGCGGAGGTTGCGGTGAGCCGAGATGGCGCCATTGCACTCCAGCCTGGGTAACAAGAGTGAAACTCCATCTCAAAAAAAAAAAAAAGTAAAATTGAACTCATGGAGCTAAAGAGTAGAATGATGGCCTCCAGAGGCTTGGAATGACAGTGGGAAGGGGAGAAAAAGTTGGGATGGTTAATGGGTATAAAAATACAGTTAGATGGAAGGAATAAGATCTAGTGTTTGGTAGCATAATAGAGTGACCAGGGTAAACAATATTTTAATGTATATTTCCAAGTAACTAGAAGAGGGAAATTAACATGTTCCTAACACAAGGAAATGATAAATGTTTGAGGTGATGAATACCCCAATTACTCTGATTTATTACATATTGTGTGCTTGTGTCAAAATATGACATGTACCCTGAAAATATATATAACTAGTATATTATTTATAATAATTGAAAATAAAAAATAAATTGCTGTTATTAGATCCCCTTTTTTAGATGCATTTTATTATAAACGTAGAGAATAGACTGGGGCTTACATAAGGCTGGGGAGTATTTTAAAATAATAAAAAATATATACTTGTCATAAGGCTAAACAAAGTTAATAATAATCTCTTAATACCATCTAGCATTCAGTCAATGTCAACATAGAAACAGGATAAATTAAGGCTTGAAAGTTTTCTGTGTTGGGGATTTTGATGTTTGCTATTTATTTTATCATAATTATTGGCTTAAGTAAAATCATAGGAGATGAAGATAAAACAAGATCAACAAATATTGCTATTTGTGATCTATTATGTGATAGGCACATAAGGTTTCTGTGTACCACTGATAATTTTGTGTGTGTTAGAAAACTCTCATAGTAAATGTACAAAATGATGATTGTGGACTGGTGTCAGCTCTGCCGTGCGAAGAGCTTGGATGCCATCACTTCTCTCCTCACAACAAAAACAAAGCGAAGCAAACTGAAAATCAACAATCTTTCTTGCACCCTTCAAAGAACTGAGGTTACAAAGCAAACCAGAACTACAAAATCTGAAGAGACAGAGAATCATAGCTGAGATCTGCTTTTTGAAGCAAAAGCCACTGGAGCTTTATGTTGGCAGATGTACCTATATGGTGATCTTGATGCTTTGCTGGAGGCTGAGTGTGGATTGACTTGAGAGTGAAATCCCAAGGGTTGGGTCTTAGGACCTCCACACATTCTTGGGTCTTATCTCTAGAAATCCCATGAATTCAGAGAAATTCTCACTTTTCTGGTGTGACATGGTAAAAGCCCTGTAAAACTGCATACCTCGGCTTTCTGTTAAAACTGCTCTCTTTAACCCAAATGTGACAGCAAGCAGTCCAAACCCATGCCATCTTGGCCCCTGCAACTTGTAATCCAAGTAATTGAGGTCTGTGATTTCCACCCTACCCAGACAATGTGTAAACAAAGGCTTGTCTTAACTTTCCTGAACCGCTTAAGTAACAATCAGAACGTCCAAAGTCCCCTGCCCTCGGAATGTCCAGAGCCCCTCACCCTCATCTCCGCCCAGGAGGTGATTTACAGAATCTACTAGCCCTCAGAATGTCTGAAGCTCCTCACCCCCACCCCCACCCCTCACCCTCACTCCCGAGGTGGTTGTACTGGTATAAAAGGTCTTGACACCCTCCTTTCAGGGCCACGGGTTGGAGAGACACGAGTCCTCCGTGGCCGCCGGCAATAAACACCCTGCAATTTGGCATATTTTTGTCTTGCTGTTGACTTTCTATGCTTGGGCCAGTACCACACTGGCAAGAGGAGGAGAAAACTAACCATTTTGAAATACTCTCAGAGCATTTTCCATTTTAAGAAAGATCTTCCCTGCAAAGAGAAAGACCACCAAATCCTTACACAGCTTGGAAAAAAGAAATTATCCTACTCCAGTCCTATCCAGCCTTCTTGTCTCACCTAAGGGGAGGGGAAAATTGATAAGAAATCTTTGTGAAGGTCACTTCCTCAGAATCCAGGCCCACCCAAAATAACAGACATTAATTACAAAATTATAGAATACTTCCTCTGCCCCATCTTTCATCAAAACATCAATACAACAATAATACGTTATAGCTAAAAGAGCTGCTAGACACTGAGTCTGCTTAAGAAGAAACTCTTTGGTCCCCTGTGCCAAAGACAATGAGACAAACAAGGATGCTAAAAAATCCTGAACCTCTGACACTGACAGCCACAGCAAACACGAGCACAGTTCAACTCCCAGCAGGACTGACGTAAGAACTCACACTACAGACTTATTTACATAGTTCCTGACTCATCATGCCTGGCTGTCAACAAAACAATTACAAGGCAGGCAAAAAAGGCAAGAAAGAGCAACATTTGAAGACTTTGACCCAGCACAAAATAAAGGGTTTATATTAAATTAAACCCCTTAACAAATTTGTAACAAAAGCCATAAATAATAAATATTGGCAACATTCTAAGTGATAATATATACATTTTTTTCTTTTAATCACAAAGCATTTCTAGGACTTTTTTTGCTGAAATCCATAAGAATATGTAAGAGCACATTTTGTAGTTAAATAGCCCCAATCAAAAAAAAAAACCATTCATTTCATATAATTGTAGTAATTATGTCTAAGACCATATCAATTAAATTGATTCTTCAATACTCTCAGGAAAAAAATTTGAACCCATAATTCCAAAGAATTTTTTTTTTTGTAAATAAAAACAGAGACCAAAGGCCATAGCTATACAGTTCATTCAGTGGCAAAACTCTTATTGATTGGTTTTAGAAAATAACATCAGACAAGGTTAATACAAGCAATTTATTCCAAAGACGAATGTTATCTCAGTAACTGTAGAAATGTTCCAAAGGAAAAAATAGAAAATAAGAGCCACTGTGGATGAATCAACAACCTTAACTGCCATGAATAAAAAGCAGCCGCAGAATATATAGAGAGAGAAATTGCATATTTAGAAAGAACCAATGAGACGTTGGAACAAGAGCTAAATTAGAGAAGGGTGAACTACGGGAAAAAATTAGTAGTTTATGAAATGCAAAGCTCAATGCATTAAAGTAAATTTCTTGGAGTGACTTAATTATTACATAGTTAAGTGAACTTAATTATTACATAGTTCTTGGATTTGCACTAGGTTTAATTATTAATAAAAAAACAACATGTTAGAAAACAGCAACATTGACTCCAGGAATATTATCAGAAGAGAAATCAGAAACTAGTACGGGTATAGATGAAGAAGGATTGGCTATGGGTTGGTAAATATGAAAGCTGTGTGATGGATATCTGAGATTCCATAACACTCTGCTTCCTACACTTGTACTTCTCAAAGTTTTTCTCAATAATGTTTCACATTTTTTTCTGACATTGAAAACGTAAATGTATTCTATTATCAGAATGTCAAGATTTTCATTCATGTATTCATTGTTTATTTTTTCAGCATCAACCATGTACTTTGTGGAAAGCCCAGGATTTATCATGCTTTTCCCCATCCCAACCAAGGACGTAAAGAGGAAGTAAAAGGTCTGATGGTGCTCATCATCAGACTCGAAAGAATACAGAACAATTACAATGATGCTGAATTTGTAACAATTACACAATATTCCCCAAACTTCATAGAGAACAAATGAATAAGCCCAAAGTAATCAGTAAACTGGCAGAATAATCAACAATTTGCTTTCAAAATTTTTCCCAACCAGAGCCACCTGCATCCAGCCTGTGCTGTTCAATGACAGGGATTATTTCACACATTGGAATATTTATCTCATCCTAAGGTCAGAAGATTTATAATTTTTGCTAGATAAAACTACTCAACTTTCTTCCAGTTGTATAAAATTTTCTCTTCATTGCTGATGTTTTATATTGAAAAGAATAACAAATATAATCCACTTTATTTTTGGCAAATAAAGGAAGGTAAGAAAGTCAACATTGAGTTGCTGCTTTGCTCCCTCAGCCCAACTTGCAAATTCGCATCATCAAAGTCATCAATCAGCATTTTCTGTTTTTTGTTTTTGTTTTTCTGCCGAGCATCAGTGTTCTCAGTAACACATTTCAAGCAGAAAACTTTAAAAGCTACAATATACAGATTAATTATTGGTAAATTTCTAGCCACAAAATCTTACTCTGTTAAAATTTAATGTAGATATCCACTTGTTGGGTTTAGACTCCCTCATTGTCTAAAACAGACCCACTCTCCACACTAGTCTTAACATAAGCCCCTAACTAGAACTACTCTGGAAGTGATATATTTCTGTTTTGTAAAATATTTTATTTATTTATGAGTCATCTCATTTTCTCAGTTTCACCTTAAATCCAACTAGTTTTCAAGAGCTGTTGAACGTGTGGATTCTTTTATAATATTGTTTATGCCTCTGTTGGCTGGAGGCCCACATTGTTTCTCACATGAATCATGGCAGTAGCCATGGATTTGTTTCTTTTATTCCAGCAGTGACCCCACATGTCCATCATACAAGCGTTAGGCATTAGAGTGACCTTTCTAAACCACGTTATTGCCATGTAATGTTCTTGCTTAAAAGACTCCAAGAATTCCCACTGGCTCAAAAAATATATGTCTGAACTAAGAAGTTATCTAAACTAAGATAAATTGGAATGTTAGGTTTTTGACGACATCATTTCCAGTTCTACTTTCACACAGATCCCTAGTTTTGGCCACTGGTCTTAGCCTTCAAAATGTCGT
The DNA here is from genome assembly GCA_028533165.1 of Leontopithecus rosalia. NCBI lineage: Eukaryota > Metazoa > Chordata > Mammalia > Primates > Cebidae > Leontopithecus > Leontopithecus rosalia. Next base: position 2,269,129 of record CM052657.1, on the reverse strand, counting down.
TTGTTGTGCTATTGCTCATAATATTCTTCCATCTGCACGTAGTCAACTTTTTAAAAATGTTATTGTTCTCTAATCAGTTTCATTGTTTTGGAAGCTTATCATCCCTTCCCTGAACTACCCCAGGTAAATATGTTTACCTCTGTATTCCTAGTAGCCCAAACATATCTCTACCTTCACTTTTACACATTGTACTTTGTCAGTTTTGTAGTGGTTTTTACACTAGATTGAGTCTCATACTGACGAGATCGTTTGCCTTAATTCTCTATATATCTTTGTATTGAATACTCTGGAACAGAGTAGAAACTCACGGGTCAGGTGTGGTGGCTCATTCCTGTAATCCCAGTGCTTTGGGAGACCAAGGCTGAAGGACTGCATGAGCTCAGGAGATTGAGGCTGCAGTGAGGTGTGATCATGCCTTTGCACATCAGCCTGGGTAATAGAACGAGACCTTGTCTGAAACAAACAAACAAAAGAAATTCACTAGATGTTAAATAAATAAATAATTAGCTAATGATAATAACTGTTTTCCATAAAGGCCTCCTTTTTAATTCTATCCTTCACTGTGATTTCATATTATTTTATAAAGTAAATATTTGATCATTTTATCCCCATTAAAAAAATCTTCAAACCTTCCCTATTAACAATGAAATAAACTCCAAATGTCTCTCCCACAGGTTCATTCTTCACTTTATTTCAAAAGTTCCTTTTAGATATCATGTATCCTAGTCAAGTAGAAATAATTACTCCCTGCTTCTTACACACTTCATGCCTATCTTTGTCTCCACATCTTTGATTATGCCTCTCTATGCCTTTAATTTTTCATTATTTAAAAGTATACAGATTTACTTAGAAAAGGACATAGGCAATCTTATAATATGGAATTCTATTTCACTTTGCATACTGTTAGAGTAAGTTTCTTTCTTTTTTTTATTAATTGCATTTTAGGTTTGGGGGTACATGTGAAGAACATGCAAGACTGTTGCATAGGTACACACATGGCAGTGTGATTTGCTCCCTTCCTCCCCATCACCAAATGCCAGATGCCAGAGCATCTGGCATTTCTCCCCATGCTCTCTCTCCCCAACTCCCCACCACAAGCTGTCCCTCCCCTATTTCCCCCTGACAAGCCGCAGTGTGTGATGCTCCTGTGTCCACGTGTTCTTATTGTTCAACACTCGCCTATGAGAGAGAACATGCGGTGTTTGATTTTCTGTTCTTGTGTCAGTTTGCTGAGAATAATGGTCTCCAGGTTCATCCATGTCCCTACAAAGGACACAAACTCATCGTTTTTGATGGCTGCATAATATTCCAAGGTGTATATGTGCCACATTTTCCTTGTCCAGTCTATCATCAATGGGCATTTGGGTTGGTTCCAGGTCTTTGCTATTGTAAACTGTGCTTCAATGAACATTTGTGTACATATGTCCTTATAGTAGAATGATTTATAATCCTTTGGATATATACCCAGTAATGGGATTGCTGAGTCAAACAGAATTTCTATTTCTAGGTCTTTGAGGAATCACCATACTGTCTTCCAAAATGGCTGAACAAATTTACACTCCCACCAACTGTGTAAAAGTGTTCCTATTTCTCCACATCCTCTCCAGCATCTCTTGTCTCCAAATTTTTTAATGAACGCCATTCTAACTGATGTAAGATGGTATCTCAGTGTAGTTTTGATTTGCATCTCTCTAATGACCAGTGATGATGAGCATTTTTTCATATGTTTCTTGGCCTCGTGTATGTCGTCTTTTGTAAAGTGTCTGTTCATATCCTTCACCCACTTTTGAATGGGCTTGTTTGTTTTTTTTCTTGTAACTCTGTTTTAATTCTTTGTAGATTCTGGATATCAGCCCTTTGTGAGATGGGTAGACAGTAAAAATTTTTTCCCATTCTGTTCGTCGCTGATTCACTCTAATGACTGTTTCTTTTGCCATGTAGAAGCTGTGGAGTTTGATTAGGTCCAATTTGTCCATTTTGACTTTTGTTGCCAATGCTTTTGGTGTTTTGGTCATGAAGTCCTTGCCTACGCCTATGTCCTGAATGGTTTTGCCTAGATTTTCTTCTAGGGTTTTTATGGTGTTAGGTCTTATGTTTAAGTCTTTAATCCATCTGGAGTTAATTTTAGTGTAAGGTGTCAGGGAGGGGTCCCGTTTCTACTTTCTGCACATAGCTAGCCAGTTTTCCCAACAGCATTTATTAAACAGGGAATCCTTTCCCCATTGCTTGTTTTTGTCAGGTTTATCAAAGATTGTATGGTAGTTGATATGTTGTGTTGCCTCTCATGCCTCTGTTCTATTCCACTGGTCTATATCTCTGTTTTGGTACAAGTAACATGCTGTTTTGATTACTGTGGCCTCGTAGTATAGTTTGAAGTCCGGTAGTGTGATGCCTCCTGCTGTGTTCTTTTTACTTAGAATTGACTTGGCTATGCGGGCTCTCTTTTGGTTCCATATGAAGTTTAAGGTGGTTTTTTTCCAGTTCTGTGAAGAAGGTCATTGGTGGTTGATGGGGATAGTGTTGAATCTGTAAATTACTTTGGGCAGTATGGCCATTTTCACGATACTGATTCTTCCTAACCATGAACATGGAATGTTTCTCCATCTGTTTGTGTCCTCTCTTATTTCATTGAGCAGTGGTTTGTAGTTCTCCCTGAAGAGGTCCTTCATGTTCTTTGTTTGTTGTATTCCTAGGCATTTTATTCTCTTTGTAGCAATTGTGCTAACTAGTTACACGATACCTGAGAGTAAATTTCTTATTTCTTCCATCAGACTAATTAAAAGCAAGGACTATAGGTTATAATTTTTATTTATTTATAGCGTTTTAGGTTTTGGGGTACATGTGCAGAACATGTAAGATAGTTGCATAGGTACACACGTGGCAGGGTGTTTTGCTGCCTTCTTATAGGTTGTAATTTTTGTCTCCTATAGTACCATGCATATCATAGCTGATCAATAAGCTTTTGTTCTGTGAAGAGCGAATGAATGAATAAAGAATAAATGTGGGGTGTGTGTGTGGGTGTGTGTGTGTTTGTGTATGTATACTAAGCTGGTTAATGTGACTGAAACATGGAGGTTGTTTTCTGCAATTCCTGAGCTCATTTTTTATGAAGGATTTCAGTTAAGTAATTCATATAAAGAAGACGATTGTATAATAATTAACAGGCAGTTAAGCCATTTTTAATGAGTAAAGCAATTACTCTAAATCTTTTAGAAATAAAAGAGAAAGTAAAAGCTGTAGCAATGCAGAATGAAACAAAGAATTACAGATAGTACATTTATCATTAAGTTCAGCATATGTATGCTTTTTTCAAAATGCTGTCACTTCTATCCTCTAGAACTTATGTAAAACTAGAAGGAAGAAGGAGGAAAATGGAATAAGGAGGAAAGGTTATTTTGAATAACTTTCTGGCAAGAAGAGAAAAACTGACTTAAATCAAAGCAGACCCACCTCCCAGAGGCATGGAAGCTTAACCCAACATTGGTTCTAATTAGACTATTTTTAGAGCATGTTAACACCTCGTTAAATTGAGTAGGCTCTGACCTTAACATATTAGGTATTTTAATAATTACCTTGGGAATAGCGGAAAGTTTCCTTCTCTGTAACTTAAATGTTTCTTTGAATTTAGTGAAATATCAGATGCCACTATTTAATTTCAAATTCAGTGTTTACAAAATATATCAACCAATAGGTTTGGCTATGTCAGAAATGCATCCATGTGATCAGAGGAAAGATGGATGGGTGACTGCATCCCTGTGAACTTATTACAGGTGATTATTAAGCCATTCTCAATTGTAGAATCATTATTGAAGGAAAGCTTTAAACGCTCACATAACAAGCAAGTCTTTTCTGGAGGTCGATTTAGTACTGCCTAGTGGAAGTCTCAAACCATATTCACAATTAACTTGCAAATTCCACTTTTAGGCATGAAAGGTAAATAAAATGTATAAAGATTCACTTAGAGGGCTGATCACTGCAGCCCTGTTCATTAGGGAAAACACTGTAAACAACCGAAATGTTAAACAGTAATAATACTGCATGAATACTAGGCAGCCATTAAGACAGCGAGTGAACTTACAATGCTCAGGTGTGTAGTTGCTCCCAATGCAAAATATACATATCCTAACAGTATATAAGGTATGATTGTGAGTTTTTGTTTGGTTTTTTTTTTTTTTTTTTTGAGACAGAGTTTCGCTCTTGTTACCCAGGCTGGAGGGCAATGGCGCGATCTCGGCCCACGGCAACCTCCGCCTCCTGGGTTCAGGCAATTCTCCTGCCTCAGCCTCCTGAGTAGCTGGGATTACAGGCACGCGCCACCATGCCCAGCTAATTTTTTGTGTTTTTTAGTAGAGACGGGGTT
>CM052657.1:2243239-2264269 GCA_028533165.1 Leontopithecus rosalia | reverse complement strand
GCAATTCTCCTGCCTCAGCCTCCTGAGTAGCTGGGATTACAGGCACGCGCCACCATGCCCAGCTAATTTTTTGTGTTTTTTAGTAGAGACGGGGTTTCACCCTGTTGACCAGGATGGTCTCGATCTCTTGACCTCGTGATCCACCCACCTCGGCCTCCCAAAGTGCTGGGATTACAGGCGTGAGCCACCGCGCCCGACCGATTGTGAGTTTTACAGTGTACAGGTTGAGACTACGGACCAGGCCTTGATGCCCACACATAAGGCCCTACATCCTGGATTCATTCCTTATTGGTATGTCATCAAAGTGGGTTGTTTAGTCTTTATGGGTCTAAGTTTCTTCAGATGCAAAATGGTTTGCCTTGAAAAATGGTTTTAGGTGCCTAATATGTTATGAACTATTTTTATTTCAGTGTTAGATACAGCCAAAAAAAAAATCTATCACTTCTCCAGCACACATACATCTACAGGTCTACTCCATTCAGTTTCTACTTTCTAATAGCCACTGAGACATGAAGTGATGTAGAGCACATGATTTCTATGCTCACTACATTTTGTTACTCTTAACATATATGTGGGGACTAGAAGAAAGCACACGTATTTTTAGTTATATTATTATCCAAGATTATGCAAAGGTTAGTGATATTTGATTTAATAAGAAGCAACCTTTCATGTTCTGAAAAAGATGTAATTCATTATTAAATTTCTACTGCATTAAGTTTTATATTAATAGTATTTGATTGCCTTTTCACCATGTTTACATTTCTCCTACAAAATAAGAAAAATGTCTTACAAAGTACAGGGTCTTATGCGTAGAATCTGTGTCATTGCCGAACTGCATAGATAGTCATTTCAAGTATGTCAGATATTTTGTTTATTTTCTAAGGCACTCTGATTCAAAAATAATGCTTAAGTTTCTCTTTGCTTTCTAAACCTGAGTTTTTCTGAATGGCTGCAATTATTATTAATGTGCTGTTATGCTATCCCTAAAAAACTACCTTCTCCACGTTCCCATTCCTTTTTTGCCTTCTGTATGGGTGCCATAACACATTACCATAGATTTAGGAGCTTAAAACAATACAAATGTGTTGTCTTCTAATTTTGAAGGTCAGTGTCCAAAATGAGTCTCACTGGGCTAAAATCAAGGTGTCAACAGGGCGTATTCTTTCTGGAGCCTCTAAGAGAAAGTTTATTTTCTTTTATTTAACAGCTTCTAGAAGCCACCTGCATTCCTTGCCTTGTGACCTCTTCCTTTGTCTTCAAAGTCAGTAGGAAAACACCTTCAAATATTCCTCCTCCCTCTCTTTCTCTCCCCGCCGCCCCATGTGTGTTTCCATCACATTTTGTGCTCTGCCTCCTGTCTGATTGTTTTCCTTATAAGGACCCTTGTAACTATACTGGGTCTCTGTAATTACATTAGGTCTTCCTGGATAATCCAGGATATCTCCATGTCTCAAGCTCTTTAACCTTTTGCCATGTAAGTGAACATATTCATAGGTTTCGGAGACTAGGACATTGATATCTTGGGGGATCAAGATTCTGTGTACCATGCCTTCTCTAACAACTCATTACCACCAGAGTAGTTTTGTTTTCTGATCATTGTATTTACTACTTTAGTTATTCTCCATCAATTTCAGGATAAATTTTGATGTCTTACCTTGCAAGGCCCTTCTCCATAGATCTCCACTTCCATCTTTAACTTGCAGCAATCCTCTGTCATATCTTTTATTTCATCCATATGGACATTGTTCTGTTCCCTCCTCTCTGCACGTTGCCTCTTCCCTTGGTCTGGATAAGAGGGAAGATGGGAACAAGTCAAGCAGTGACATGACAGAGTAGAGAGGACAACTGAGTAACATATTAGGAAGTAGAATGAACTTTGCTTAGTGATTACTGAATACATAACAATTGAGCTGAGGGGTATAAGAGAAAACTAGGAAAACAACATTATGAATAAATAATGCGTTTGGAGGTAGAGGAAGATTATGGGTTAATTTTGGGACACAGAGATGAAAACATACACTAATGTTAGAATAAGAGAGTTATTAACTTTCATGGAACTTCCTGCAAAATTTGAGATTATTTTTATGTCCATGACTTATTATACAGTTTAATTATTTATATATGACAATATGAGGAACTATTGCTGTCAAAAAATACTCCTGTAAGAGGACCCATGGGTGTTCCTTTTTGACTCTTTTATACAATCTTGCAACATCCTCAAAAATTATACATAATAAAATAATTTTTGATTTGCAGCCTAGTGCCAAGCATCTTGTCAGCAGTAAAAGACAGTTGGCTCACAATCTTTAGATGCTGTTCAGTGCTTTTGATTTAATTCCAGGGGCAGGCTATGAATAGCTAACTTGGTGAGATTTGTCTTTAGTTTGCTTTCAAAGCCTTATTTGATGTCGATTCATAAATTATACTTGCCGCATTACAGAATCTCATTATCCTTCATTAGAAAAAGCATCCTAAAGAGAAGTTAGTCTTACATGTCAGGCACTGCCTGTGGGATGAAAGAGCCAATGAAGGAAGTGGCATTGCAGTTTCCTGGCACAAAGAGGCAAGAAAATGCAGGCTCTAATCCTCTCATTTTTTATATGTAGCATAACTTAAGTAATAATACAAGACCAAACTTAAGCTAATGTCTGATTAATAGATAAGAACAATGAGTAAACTCTTAAGTGAGGAGATATTTATCATATTCTAGCCCCCCACAAAGGACTGTGGCTATCCCAGTGCCTGGCACATAATAAGTGATTGATTAGCAGACTTTGATTAAACATGGATGGCAACTTAAATTTTTCTAAATACACGAAATCAATTGTCTTTGTTAATCAGAAATTTTAAAATCTTTATAAAGGGGTATTATTATAAATGTTCTTTACATAGCAATTATTTTAAGGTTTACAATGTTTTTGACTATTTCCCTACACATATACAGAGCATAATAAACCAAAGAGTCAATATCTGCATGTAACTTTCCCTTATTTTGTTATTTGTTATAATGTTGCAACATACTTTAAATTGACAAAATATTATAGAAAGCACTGTTCCTTTCCTCACAGAGCTTACAGTACACTGAGGATGACAGAGCAAATATAATGGGACAAATCAGAACACTCTTAATAGTTAAGTCACTCATTTCAGACACATTAACAGCATTATTAAGATGTGCATGCTAAATATCTAAGAACTGAATATTAAATCAAAGTTTTTACTCAAAAAATTTAAAACAACTTCTGAAAATAAACAGTATTATTTATTGTATTGGAGCTTTCCACAGAAACAGAACCAATGGGATATATAGAGAGAGTTTTGTAAGAAGAGATTTACTATGGAAATCCACCATGAGATTATGGAGACTGGGAAATCCCATGATATGCCATCTGCAAGCTCAAGAACCTGAAAGCCAATGGCATAATTCAGTCTGAATTGAAGGCCTGAGAACCAGAGGAGCCAATGGTGGAAGTCTCAGAGTTCTAAGACACAAGAACCTGGAGCGCTGATGTCTAAGAGAAGGAATATATGGATGTCCCCACTCCAAAAGAAAAAGTGAATTTACACTTACTCCATCCTTTTCTTCTATCGGGTTCTTCAGTGGATTATATTATTCCCCCCACCCCCACATTAGTGAAGGCATAATTCTTTAGAATCTACTGATTCTGTAAATGCTAGTTTCTGATTATGTAAATGACAGTCTCTTTCATTTACAGAATGAGACAGAAACATCCTCACAGACACACCCAGAAATAATGTTTTACCAGCTATATGGTATCCCTTAACTCAGTCAAGTTGACACATAAAATTTAGCAGTAGAGAGATTTTTGAGAAGTGTGTTTTGAAGAGGTTTAGAAACATATAGAAGTCAATGATTCAGAAAACACGGGGCATTTAATTACAGTTGCACAGAACTTTGTGACACAAGGCCCTCTTGGTGTGACCACCAGTATTATTAGCTTAACTGCTAAGTCTAAGGGCTATATAAAATCAGATGTACAGAAAGAATGAGGAAGATAGGATAACGGAGGCAATATGTAAGAGGGCTGGGGAGATTTTCAGATGAAAGCCATATCTTTATGGCATTTTAAATTGTTGGGTCATGGGGTAAGGTAGTAGGGAGAAAGGGGCCATAACCCACAGTCACAGAGTTGTGTAAAGGAGTTTTGTGTGTGTGTGTGTGTGTGTGTGTGTGTGTGTGTGTACACATATATATTATTTTCTAGGGCATTTTCTAAATGAGTAGAAATTTCTGATTGGATTGTCAGGATATCATTTTCTGACCAAATAAAAGGAAAGTTCATTCAAATTCAAGTAAGGGAACAGGTACTGATTTTACTGTTCCATACCTGGTCTACTTTGAAACAATCTAACCAATTCAGAGAAATGAATGCAGTCATACTTGACCTAATCAGACTTCCACAGGGAGCCATAATAAATGAAACAGACTCAGAGTTAATGTGCTGCAAAGATGATCATGATAGACCTATGTGGTTCACTTATGAAATGGAACTGGAGAAAAAGAAAAAGCAGAGCTGAATTTCATTCTTCTCGAGTGTGGTAACTATTAAAATCGACTCAGAAAAGAAAAAAGAGAAGATCCACAAACATGCAGCCTCTAAAACAGTATTATGCCTTTTCTGAATAAATACTTAATAACTGAATGTCATTTTAATATGGGCAAATAAAAAACTCACTGAAGAATAAAAGAATAGGATATGTGGGATTTTTAAAGGATCCTCTTCTAAAAACCTTTAATAAGATAGTGAAAGCGGAAAATTTAAATGACAGCAACAGATAAAAGTTAAGTCACTTTTTCATCTTGTCAACCTGATTTGTCACTCATATGCTTCATTTTTTTTTTTTGATGGCTTATGGAGGAAAAATCTTTAGTTCTTTCATTTACTCCTAGAGAACTAAAAATGAATGAGCTTTTGGCAAGTAGGAACCCCAGGAAATTGTCATATTCAATGAAGACTGAAACACTCACTAAACTCAATGCAAATAAAGGAAATGTTCCAATAGCTTTCTTCTACTCTAATTAAATATTTATGTGAAAAAGCATGAGGAATCTCAATAAAGAAAATGCAATCCATTTAAAATAGTTGCAAAATACAGTGTCACCTTGAATTCTAGCAAGGAGAGATTGCATACAGCGTTGCACTCATATTGAAATACAAAACACTGTCCTTTGTCCTGATTTAACCTCTCTTGTTTATGCAGCTAGATTCTTTTTGAAAAAATTTTTATTTATTTATTTATTTATTGCATTTTAGGTTTTGGGGTACATGTGCAGAGCACGCAAGATAGTTGCATAGGTACACACGTGGCAGTGTGTTTTGCTGTCTTCCTCCCCTTCACCCACATTTGGCATTTCTCCCCAGGCTATCCCTCCCCAGCTCCCCGACCTATGCAGCTAGATTCTTATTTTACTGTACGAATTTACTAGTCTAACTTTTTCTATGTCAAATTGAACTACTTTAAAATTTCAAGTTTAGTGTCTAAACGAACATTTAACTACCGTAAGCTCCTCATTATGTGTGTTCTTCTATAATATTGCTTTACCTACCATCCACTTGATCACCTGTGGTCCATTATAATAATAATAGCAAAATGCCTAGAGCCCCTGAAACCTGACTTGCTGCTGCTGAATCCTAATTTGTTTTTAGAGTTTCCAAGAAACCAAACTGTTCCACCAAGTTCACCTCTGCATATAAGATGTAATGTCAACTCAGGAACTTGCTACATCAAAGTTTTCAAGATCACAAATACATTTCAAGGAAAGCACTCTTGGTGGCCCTTGCTTCTAAGTCTGGCTTTAAATATGCATCAAGACTAAAAAACGGTTAAAAACTAAGAATTCTTTGATGTTGTGGTTTTGCCTCTGAAGAAAATGTAAATGTCATCATTAGTGACTGCATTTCTGAGTGGGGAGGTGGGTGGATGAAAAGAAAATTCCACAATAGGTTCATTATAGCTTTGCAGAAACCTACACTTCATTCACTGAAAGAAGTGGAAGCATTTTAATACAGTATTCCAAATGGATAGAAATAGCTTAGACATTGCAGTGGTAATTGGAGCCAAGCTGCCTCCTGCTGCAAAAATGAAGCCTTTCTGATTCTACCTCACTTCCATAGACAATTGAATGTTCACTGATTGTTTTGCCTCAGGGTGATCAATTGCTACGGGAATGCTCCACATTTTCACTTAAATGGGAATGATTCCTGTCTGATTCCATAGCATTTTATTACATTTTGTATAAAATTGGAAACCTTGTCTGTTGCACATTTCCAAATGGGAGGTGATTACCGAAAGATTTTCCCCACCAGTTGGTTTTGGTTTAGGTTTCTCCAAATACACATGTTTACTACTGTTATATGTGTCTTGATTATAAAATAACTAAAATTTTAACATTGTTTTCTTGATACTTTTATTTTTCCATTTCATTGTATGAAATGGCAAAGTAATTTAATAGAAGATTAGTATCAGTCATATTACTTATCCCTGGAAGAAAATCATATTAGGTTATTTTCTCATCCATAAACAAAATGGGGGAAATACAGAGGTCTATGATTATAATATTGCCTGGTGAACTCTTTGTGGCTAAGGTTTTCCACATGAAATGTACTAGAATAAACTTTATTTTTAATTTATTTTTGCTAAAGTTGGAGCTAAGTTGCATTCAATGTTTCATGCAGGTCGATTGTATCTGAGATCTTAAAATGGAAAGTTTCTATCCAATATAAGCCATCCTCCGCGCCTGCCCAGTACTCAATAAATGCTAATGCTGACCAACATGGTGAACAAAAGTGAATTTAGAGCTGCTATAAGTCTAATGTAATTTTCATTCTGAGCATGAAAATACAGCCTCTAGCATTCATAGTTAGAAAAAATATGTACGTATTATATCATGTGTAAAAATGGTTCCCAATATTGTATAGTTTCAAGTTTTCAAGGAGTTAAGTTTTATAATAAACTCAATAATGCATATAACTTGTTATATAAGGCAATCCGTGTATATTGAAGTTGCATACTCAAAAAGTTTACGAAGGGAACTGTATTTTAGCAAAATCAGTTATTATATTCTTGGAAAAAATGCTTTACAGTGATTGTAAGGTAGGCCTTTGCCTATTTTATTCTATTTTAAATACTTAATTTTTAGAAGGCATCTGGAAATTAATAAGCATTCCATGGAAGTTCATTCAGTGAGAAAGATTATATATTCATAAAACCAGCATTGTTCACATTTCATTATATGTAAAAATTTAAATGGATCCCTTAAAGCCAAAGGCTATTATTAATAAATAGATATAATTCCAATATCCAGGTTAGGAAAATAACACAAGCAATTTTAGCATAACATTTTTTAATACACAATACAATTAAACTTTATTGGCATACAATCTTAAATAGAGTAAAAATTGGGATCTGGTTTCTCTGAGGTATGAATATTAATTGTAAATTTCACAACTAAACACTGAAGAAATATGAAAGGATAGTGCATAATGAGCCAGGAGTAGTTAATGGCCAAATATGTTTTAGAAATCATACACAATTTATTTCTCTTTCAAGTAGTCTTGAAGAAAAAAATATATTTAAGTTTCTAACTCTGTGTACTCCAAACTTATTTGACAGTGGAATCTTTTATTCCAGGAACACATATTAATACCTGGAAGAACAGTTTTCTAAAGAAAACAATTTTAGGAAATGCAATAGCATTGCATAATTACACTGTTTCCCAAAATAACTTACAGATGCAGCTTAATGCAGCTCTACTCATGATCTAAAGATTTTCGGTGGCAGAAAGGGGTGTTATTTCAGCTTCAATTCATCTGTTTCCATGTTGCCTATAGAGAACATAAACAATTTTATCAGAAAAAAAAAAACATTATATTCTAGTCAAGATCTGTAAATTCATGATTGGAGGCAATATCTCTGGTTCCAACACAAAATGACCGTGAAATGAAATTACTGTGAAAATGTGTCACATGAAGCACAATAAGAAACAAATTAAAAGTACATAGCCTCATTCAAAAAGAAGAAAATTATCTGTAGGGAGTAGAACTGAGAGGAGAACCAGGGTGAAGGTTATGGCCTGCAGGAGGAATTGGCCTGGGGAATGGTTTCAGGAGCAAGTCAAGGATTAAAATAATTACATGGGAAGAGGGAAGCAGAGCAGATGGTGATAGGTTTCTCCAAAAAAGACAATCTCTAGGAATTAGGAGAAAGCACATTAAAGCACACACATAAGCAAAACTATGTCACACTCACTGATGTGGCAAAAAGCAGAAAACAAAAAAGTCCAATCATGCAATTTGAGATGCTAGCAAAGAGAACTTTTCTATGCTGCTGGTGATGGTTTTGACAGCTAATGTTTATTATATACTTAATGTGTCGCAGACACTCTTGTAACTGCTGTATTTAGTCTCTACTGCAACCCAGTAAAATGAATAATATTGTTGTGTTTACTTGATGAATTAGAAAACTAAGAAAGCGAGAAGTATTTTGCCAAGGTGATACAGCTAGTTGCCAGGGAATGTGACTCCAGAATCCATGTCCAGAAACATCCTACTGTAAGCCCTGAGAACATAAAATGGTACTATTACTTTGGAGAGCAAAATGGAAAACTACAGTTAAAAGGAAGAGGTATATACCTAAAACCCAAACATTTCCACTTCTGGATATCATGCCGATTCCACATAGACAGAGAGATGAATACAAAGAGCATCCTTGCAACATTATTTATATTAATAGTAGATACATATAGTATTTATTTTGCCAAAGAACAATTGTTATATTATTAACCATATTAACTACAACAATCCCCATAAGAGAGTTTCTATTATCTCCACTTTAAAAATGAAGAGGCAGAAAGATTTATGTTTATAATAGCAAGATAGTTGAAACTACCTCAATGCTCATTAATACAAAAGAAGATTTATAAAGCCTAATATATATATAATCTGTATGTGTGTATATATATATATATGTGTGTGTGTGTGTATATATATATATAAATATATATCTGTATGTGTGTGTGTATATATATGTGTGTGTGTATATGTGTGTGTATATATATAAATATATATATCTGTGTGTGTATATATCTGTGTGTGTATATATATGTGTGTGTGTGTATGTATGTATATATATATATATATATATATATATATATATATATATATGGAAAGCTTTAATCAGCCATACAATGAATAGTCTATATCTAAATGTGAAAGTCTAAAAATATAAACTTCCTAAAGCTTATTGATGTAAATATATTTTTAAAGCATGAAAGCATAAGATAATATTTTACATGTACTTAGAAGATTCCCTTTAAGTTGGGAGGGAAGAAAATGGAGTGGAAATTGCTCACTAATGACTGCCAGTACCTATATTGATTCAAATTTTGAACAATGTAAGCTCTGAAGTTAATATGGACAATTATTAAGTTTTTTTAAAGCTGTCATGAGAATCCTACTTTTTTTTTTTTGAGACGGAGTTTCGCTCTTGTTACCCAGGCTGGAGTGCAATGGCGCGATCTCGGCTCACCGCAACCTCCGCCTCCTGGGTTCAGGCAATTTTCCTGCCTTAGCCTCCGGAGTAGCTGGGATTACAGGCACGTGCCACCATGCCCAGCTAATTTTTTGTATTTTTAGTAGAGACGTGGTTTCACCGTGTTGACCAGGATGGTCTCGATCTCTTGACCTCGTGATACACCTGCCTTGGCCTCCCAAAGTGCTAGGATTACAGAATCCTACTGTTTTTTGTATAATTCTCTATATCTTACATATGATTTATATATTTTATACTAAAAATAAATTAAAATTTTTTCATCATGTATTAACAACTTGACATGCTAGGCGCGGTGGCTCATGCCTGTTTTCCCAGCACTTTGGGAGGCCGAGGCAGGTGGATCACGAGGTCAAGAGATTGAGACCATCCTGGTCAACACAGTGAAACCCCGTCTCTACTAAAAATATAAAAAATTAGCTGGGCATGGTGGCGCGTGCCTGTAATCCCAGCTACTCGGGAGGCTGAGGCAGGAGAATTGCCTGAACCCAGGAGGCGGAGGTTGCGGTGAGCCAAGATTGCGCCATCGCACTCCAGCCTGGGTAACAAGAGCGAAACTCCGTCTCAAAAAAAAAAAAAAAAAAACAAAAAGAACAACTTGACATTAACTTTATTTACCTTATTAAAAACTGACTTACTGAATTAGACAAGTTATTATAAAAAAATAGCTAATAATATTTACCATTTATTGCAAACATATTTTCTGAAGCCCTGCAAGTTTTCATATTATTCATTCAATTATTTTAAAAATTATATTAAATAGATGTAAATGTTGCTGAAATTGCTAAAGACAAAACTATTAACGAATTGAATTGGGACTAATGCAAAAGTCAGTCTGCTACTGACGTCCATAGAGCTGTATTATTCTGTAAGGAGGCAGTTACCAGCACTAACTACAGAGCTCCCAGAGTCATTACAAGGAGATGTCTCTGGCCTCAGTAACCTTCTTGTCTGGACATAACCCCAGTGCAACTAACTGAATCATCTGGACATGGGTCCAATGCCAAAAACCCTTCAATCAGCATAGTCCCCGCGATTACTGTACCTTCGCCTCCCTTTATGAGCACTGGGTTATGTATGCCTGGAGTCTTAGAGTTGGTAGTAAGGTGACGTGTACCGGACGTAGAAGAAGTTCAGGGTAATTAATGAGAAGAAAGTAGTTATATGAGTCAGCTGCAGCAGAACGAATTTCTGAAACAGTCCTGAAAGGCGTGTAGAGTTGTTCTAAAACACAGCATCACCTATGTATAATTTGTTACTTTTAATTATATTAAAGCTTATGTCAGCTTAATTGTTTTTTATTCTGAATAAGATACTTTTAATATTATGTATTTCAAAATTAAATTATTTTTCTTTTCATTCATTTTTACCAATATGAAGCTATAGCTTTTGAAATTGTTGCTAATAAATGGTGTTTTACACATTATGTTTATAACTCTGATGACACTGAGATTGAAAAATCTAGTCCAACAGTTCAACATTCAGTGTTCCATAAAACACAAGGAATGTGATAGGACTTTCCAGGGGCTTCATGTTGCCGATTATATCTACATGTTGACTTCAACAAACTGAGACCTTTAATTCTTACTTTCCTCTATGTGGGACAGTTTCAAAAAATCATAAAGATGCCATTGTGATAAAATTTAACTTAGTGTCATGTTTAGGGTTTTTTGTTGTTGTTGTTGTTGTTGTTTTGAGATGGAGTTTCACTCTTGTTGCCCAGGCTGGAGTGCAATGGTGTGATCTCGGCTCACCGCAACCTCCGCCTCCTGGGTTCAGGCAATTCTCCTGCCTCAGCCTCCCAAGTAGCTGGGATTACAGGCACGCGCCACCATGCCCAGCTAATTTTTTGTATTTTTAGTAGAGAAGGGGTTTCACCATGTTGACCAGGATGGTCTCGATCTCTTGACTTCGTGATCCACCCGCCTCGGCCTCCCAAAGTGCTGGGATTACAGGCTTGAGCCACCGCGCCCGGCCACATGTTTAGTTTCTTTAACTCACCTGTCATCAATGTTCTCACAGAGAAAATACAGTGTAGAACATTCCCAAAGCTAATTTAGCAAAGTCGTACCTTTGTTTTATTATGTGTGATAACATAATATATATTTTTGATCCTTATATATACAACATTGCCATAAAATTTTTCTCATAATTTTTACCCCAAACCAATAACCTGATAATTATATTACTCTCCTGTGTTCCAGTGATCTGTTACTATGTAACAAAAGGGGGTTACAAGGAAAAAGGAACTGATACTTTGCATGTACAGATTAGTCAAGTGAAGGGTCAGAGAACATCTTTAGAATAAAAGGTATGAAAGTTGTAGAAATTATCAAGGAGCCTTAGAAAATGGAAAGGCTGGAGGGAATAGAGATAAACATTGCTCATTTCATAAGTTTGCCTACATGCTTACATATCACTTATTAAAATTGCGCTCCTATAAATGAACCTACCAGTTATTTCTGAATTAACATATTAGAACCCAACACTAATTTCACTTTGACTCAGCTATACCCTGGAGTTGAAAGTGGCTAGATCTAAAGTTCTTTCAAATCCTAAGAGAAAAATATCATTAAAAGGCTGTGAAAAAGAGATCACTTAGTTGTCATTTCCTGTGGCATTAACTTGGAAAACAGCTCATTTCCATATACCTTTTCAGGCCCTGTAGATATTTTAGATACTTAATTTTAACACATGCTAAATCAGTGCACCCTGCAATAAAATTTTCTCATTTTACATCCGCAAAAGACTTAAAAAAAAAAAGAAAAACAGAGCATCAAACTGGCATTTTTCCCCCCAGGAAAATATTTAAACTCAGTTTTCAATTAGGCAGATAATCTTACATTTGAATGAGGGAATGCTTTATCAGTCAGCTTCTTTTAGACTGAGGCTGGAGAGGCTCTGTGTATGCCTATCTCACTACATCTCATTTGTCTCTGGCACTGGCGATAATGTAGTAAAGAACATGAATTGTTTTCCTTCATCTCAAATAATGAGTCAGTGGATCAGCCAGATGAATGTCAATAGCATTATTCACTATCTTGCGACAGTTACATTTTTGAAAATATCTCATGGCTTTTTTGGTCTATGTCTAGTAATTCTTCAAGGGCAATTTCTCAACCTTCAAGAAAGAGTACACAGAGCAACACTGATTCTGGAAAAACAAGATGGATCTTATTTGCATAATTTAGCCACAAATTTTTGAGTACTCCACCGGTTACTCAGATTTTTCCTAAGGGATATGCAAATTATATTTATCACACTCAAGAGTTGATATTTCTCTCGATTTGGTGAGGGGAAACAGACACCGCCTCCCGGAGGAAAGAAGCTGACCTAAGCACAGCCATTTTCTTCCTCATGCGTTCTCTTATTTTATCAGTTCGATTTGGTGAAGCAATGGGACAGCATACATTCTATGACGGTACCTTTCAATTACCCCTACGGAAGACAGCCAGTCCAAAAGTTGGATCTCTGAATTTAAAATACGAGGTACTTAGAAATGTTCATTCTTAGCTTTGGGTCTTAGCACCAATTTTAAAACAATAGAAAAATCTCACTCAGAACACAATATCTATTTACATGAGAATGAGTAACGTTATAGGTATGGAGAAGGAAAGAAGAAAAATGAAAAGAATTGGTATGTGATACTTCTTGTATCTGTGGGAAATCAAGATAAAGTTACACTGGGGATGAAGTTAGCTGGTTTGACCTATGAAATGATTGTACAACTACTGGGAAATGGAAAATGAGTAACATGAAAAATTAATACTATGCATTTTTTTTTTTTGAGATAGAGTCTCACTTTGTCACCAGGCGCCAGGCTGGAGTGCAGTGGCACAGTCTTGACTCACTGCAACCTCTGCCTCCCGGGTTCAAGCAATTCTCCTGCCTCAGCCCCCCTAGTAGCTGGGACTACAGGTGTGCGCCACCATGCCCAGCTAATTTTTCTATTTTTAGTAGTATGGGATTTCACGATGCGGTCCAGGATGATCTTGATCTCTTGATCTTGTTATCAGCCCACCTCCGCCTCCCACAGTGCTGGAATTACAGGCCTGAGCCACCTCACCCAGCCAATACTATGCACTTTAAAGACGCATCAGCTGAGAAATTATACCCTTATGTGAATCAAATCAGTATATTTATATAATCTTCTTAAACAGCATTTGTTTAGTGTCCAGGCATGATTCTGAGTTAAAGAGCTGAAGAAAAGCTGTGGCTGAAGTCCATGGGGACCAGGGAATTGAAGAAACTTGGAGAATATGTTTTAAATAATTGACCTCTTAGTTAATCTTGAAGCAGGGTATTAGAAAACCAAATCTGTGGGATTGCTGGCAAGATAGCTGAACAGGAAAAGCTGCAGTGGGCAGCTCCCAGCGAAAATGAGGCAGAAGGAAGGTGATTTCTGCATTTCCAAGTGAGGTACCTGATTGATCTCACTGGGACTGGTTGGACAGTGGGTACAGCCCAAGGAAGGTGAGCCCAAGCAGGGTGGGGTGTTTGTTGCCTCACCTGGGAAGTGAAAGGGGTCAGGAAATACCTATCCTGGCCAACAGAAGCCATTAGGGTCTGTACCCTCCACTCCAGCCTGGATACTGCACTCCTTCCATGGTCTTCGCAGCCCACAGACCATGAGATTCCCTCCAATTCCTACACCACTACCAGGGTCTTGGGCTCCCAGCACAAAACTGGGGGGCCCTTTGGAGAGACACCAAGCTAGCTGCAGCAGTTTTTTTTTTTCATACCCCAGTGGTGCCTGGGACACCAGTGAAACAGAAATGTTCACTACCCTGGAAAGGGAGCTGAAGTCAGGGAGCCAAGTGGTCTGGCTTGGTGGGCCCCACCCGCATGGAGCAAGCAGACCTAATAGACATCTACTGAACTCTCCACCCCAGAACAACAGAATATACATTCTTCTCAGCACCACACTGCATTACTCTAAAAGTGACCACATAACTGGAAGTAAAAAACTCCTCAGCAGGCTGGGCACGGTGGCTCATGCCTGTAATCCCAGCACTTTGGGACGCCCAAGCGGGCGGATCACAAGGTCAAGAGATCAAGACCATCCTGGTCAACATGGTGAAATCCCGTCTCTACTAAAAATACAAAAAATAGCCGGGCATGGTGGCACGTGTCTGTAATCCCAGCTATCGGGAGACTGAGGTGGAAGAATTGCTTGAACCCAGGAGGCGGAGGCTGCAGTGAGCCGAGATTGCACCACTGCACTCCAGCCTGGTGACAGAGCAAGACTCTGTCTCAAAAAAAAAAAAAAACCACCTCAGCAAATACAAAAGAATGGAAATCATAACAAACAGTCTCTCAGACCACAGTGCAATCAAATTAGAACTCAGGTTTAAGAAACTCACTCGAAACCACACAACTAAATGGAAACTGAACAATCTGCTCCTGAATGACTACTGGATAAATAACAAAATGAAGGCAGAAATTAAAACTTCTTTAAAACCAAAGGGAATGAAATGGGAATGCAGACACAACATGCCATAATCTCTGGGACACATTTAAAGCAGTGAGTAGAGGGAAATTTTTAGCACTAAATGTCCACAAGACAAAGCAAGAAAGATCTAAAATCAACACCATAACATCACAATGAAAAGAACTAGACAAGCAAGAACAAACAAATTTAAAAGCTAGCAGAAGACAAGAAACAACTAAGATCAGAGCAGAACTGAAGGAGAGAGAGACACGAACACCCGTCAAAAAAATCAATGAATCCAGGAGCTGCTTTTTGAAAGATCAACAAAATAAACCACTAACCAGACTAATAAAGAAGAAAAGAGAAGAATAAAATAAATGCAATAAAAAATGATAAAGGGGATATCACCACAAATCCCACAGAAATACAAACTACTGTCAGAGAATACTTTAAACACCTCAATGCAAATAAATGAGAAAACCTAGGAGAAATGGATCAATTCCTGGACACTTACACCCTCCCAAGACTAAACCAGGAAGAAGTCAAATCCCTGAATAGGCCAATAACAAGTTTTGAAATTGAGGCAGCAATTAATAGCCTACCAACGAAAAAAAGTCCAGGACCAGATGGTTTCACAACCAAACACTACCAAAGATACAAAGAGGAGTTGGTACCATTCCTTCTGAAACTATTCCAAACAATACAAAAGGAGAGAAACCTCCCTAACTCATTTTATGAGGCCAACATCATCCTGATACCAAAACTTGTCAGTGACACAACAAAAACGAAAACTTCAGGTCAATATCCCTGATGAACATCAATGCAAAAATCCTCAATAAAATACTGGTAAACTGAATCCAACAGCACATCAAGAATCTTATCCACCACAATCAAGTTGGCTTCCTCCCTTAGATGCAAGGCTGGTTAAACATACAAAAATCAATAAACATAATCCAACATGTAAATAGAACCAATGATAAAAACCGTATGATTATCTCAATAGATGCACAGAAGGCCTTTGAAAAAGTTTAAGAGCCCTTCATTCTAAAAACTCTCAATAAACTAGATATTGATGGAACATATCTCAAAATAATATGAGCTATTTATGACAAACCCACAGCCAATATCATACTGAATGGGCAAACACTGGAAGCATTCCCTTTGAAAGCCAGCACAAGACAAGGATTGCCCTCTCTCACCACTCCTATTCAACATAGTATTGGAGGTTCTGGCCAGGGATATCAGGCAAGAAAAGGAAATAAAAGGTATTCAGTTAGGAAAAGAGAAAGTCAGATTGTTTCTATTTGCACATGACATGATTGTACATTTAGAAAACCCCATTGTCTCAGCTTAAAATCTCCTTAAGTTCATAAGCAAATTCAGCAAAGTCTCAGGATACAAAATCGATGTGCAAAAATCATAAGCATTCCTATACACCAATAACAGACAGAGAGCCAAATCATAATGAACTCCCATTCACAATTGCTACAAAGAGAATAAAATACCTAGGAATACAAGTTACAAGGGACGTGAAGGACCGCTTCAAGGAGAACTACAAACAACTGCTCAAGGAAATAAGAGAGGACAGAAAAATGTGGAAAAATATTCCATGCTCATGGTTAGGAAGAACCAATATCATGCAAATGTCCATACTGTCCAAAGCAATTTATAGATTCAGTGCTATCCCCATCAAGCTACCATTGTCTTTCTTCACAGAATTGGAAAACACTACTATAAATTTCATATGGAACCACAAAAGAACCCACAAGTCAAGACAATTCTAAGAAAAAAAAAAAGCTGGAGGCATCATGCTACCTGACTTCAAATTATACTGCAAGGCTACAGTATTCAAAACAGCATGGTACTGGTACCAAAACAGATATATAGACAAATGGAAAAGAACAGAAGCCTCAGAAATAATGACACACACCTACAACCATCTGATCTTTGACAATCCTGACAAAAACAAGCAATGGGGAAAGGATTCCCTATTTAATAAACAGTGTTGGGAAAACTGGCTAGCCATATGCAGAAAGCTGAAACTAGATCCCTTCCTTACATTTTATACAAAAATTAACTCAAGATGGATTAAAGACTTAAATGTAAGTTGTAAAACTTGAAAACCCTAGAAGAAAACCTGGGCAATACCATTCAGAACATAGGTATGGGCAAAAACTTTATGACTAAAACACCAAAAGCAATGGCAACAAAAGCCAAAATTGACAAATAGGATCTAATTAAATTAAAGAACTTCTGCACAGTAAAAGAAACTATAATCAGAGTTAACAGACACCCTACAGAGTGGAAGAAGATGTTTGCAATCTCTCTATCAGACAAAGGAATAATATCCAGAATCTACAAAGAAGTTAAACAAATTTACTAGATAAAAAACAACCCCATCAAAAGTGGGCAAAGGATATGAACAGACACTTCTCAAAACGAAAAATGTATGCAGCCAACAAACATATGAAAAAATGCTCATCATCACTGGTCATTAGAAAAATGCAAATCAAAGCCACAGTGAGATACCATCTCACACCAGTCAGAACAGTGGTCATTAAAAAGTCAGGAAACAACAGATGCTGGAGAGAATGTGGAAAAATAGGAATGCTTTTACACTGTTGGTTGGAGTATAAATTAGTTAAATCATTGTGGAGGATGGTGTGGTGATTCTTCAACTATCTAAAACTAGAAATACCATTTGACCCAGAAATCCCATTATTGGGTATATACCCAAAGGCATATAAATCATTCTATTATAAAGACACATGCACACATATATTTATTGTGGCACTGTTCACAACAGCAAAGACTTGGAACCAACCCAAATGCCCATCACTGATAGACTGGATAAAGAAAATATGGCACATATACACCATGGAATACTATGCAGCCATAAAAAAGGATGAGTTCCTGTCCTTTGCAGGGACATGTATGAAGATGGAAACCATAATTCACAGCAAACTAACACAAAAACAGAAAACCAAATACCACATGTTCTTACTGATAAGTGGGAGTTGAACAATGAGAACTCATGGACACAGGGAGAGGAACACCACACACCAGGGCCCGTTGTAGTTGGGGGACTAGGGGAGGGATAGCTTTAGGAGAAATACCTAATGTTGATGACGGGTGATGGATGCAGCAAACCCTCATGGCACGTGTATACCTATGTAACAAACCTGCACGTTTTACACATGTACCCCAGAACTTAAAGCATACACCAAAAAAATCTTGAAAACTTGTTGTTTTGAAAAACTGAGCAGAACTCACAGGCAAGGAAAGATTCATGTGTTAATCCAATGCCATTCAAATTGAAAAAGAAAAGATCCATAGTTGGGAAATAACTATATGCAGAATTATAAAAAGGGAGTCAAAACCAATACAAATGGGCTAGCCAATAATAGGGACTGAATATAGGACAGTTCGCTTTAATTTCAGAATCTACATGATGATTTCACAAACTGTTCAGAAATGATAAAAACATAAACCTGTCTAAAAACGCGGTGTGTTGTTCACTATTAGAAATTCTGCCTTTAAGTCATCATGGATCCCCAGGTAGATATGTCCAGTGGATACAGGAATTGCAAGTTTAGGATAAGATCAGGGTAAAATTTGGCAATATAAGTATTATAAACCAAATGTTTGTGCCCACTCAAAATTCATTTGCTGAAATCCTAATTCCCAAATATAATTATGCCACAAAGTGGGGTAGAGGGGAAAAAGTAGGTAATGAGTGTGCAGCACTCATGAATGAATTAGTGCCCTTATAAAAGAACCCTAAGAGCTCTTTTATTCTTTTTCTACCATGTGAGAATAAAAATAGAAGTTGGTAGTCTACAACTCAGAAGAGGGCCCTCATCAGAACCTTACTATCCTGGCACCCTGATCTCCGACTTCCAGTCTCCAGGATTATGAGAAATAAATTTCTGTAGCGACTAAGCCACCTAAGCTGAGGTACTTTGTTTCAGCAGACCAAACTGACCAAGACACTATGCATGTAACTTGAGAATAGAGAGATTTCTCAAAGAGAACAAAGAAATAAGATGATCAGTGAGTGAAAGGTGAAATGCCAGCACATAAAGAGGCATAAAGGGGTGGAGGAGGAATAGGAGACCTGATGGAGACTTGGAAAGAAAGACTGCAAGAGAAAAGAGGAGAATTAAGAGAATGAACCTACAGATTGGCAAACACATCTAGAACCAATGTGGTATTTTTTGGTATAATTATATGAGTAGTTTGATTCTAATTAAAATATTTAGCTTAGTGTCTCGAGTAAAATTTTCACTTTTTCAAATTATTGTTTTCTCTCATTTTATATATATATCTTATAAATGATCATAATTCATAACCAAATATTTAATTTTTTTAAAAATAGCATGAACTATATTAGTTTTATGAATAATGATCTTATTCAAAGTATCTTAAAAATTAATTTCGAATCTAAAATTAAAGATCTAGAGAAAGAGTGAGATAAACATATGACAGAGAAATGATTTATGGTACAAACATAGTTTTTATGATTACTATTGTAGGAACTAATTCCTTTTTCCAAATGAATGTTTGCCTCCAGGCAAACTAAATAATTTGGAAAGGCAAAAGTTCTTTTGTGACTCCATTTAAAACGCACATGAAACACATTCTTCTAAAGGTTATATTTTTATCTCAATGACCTAATATCACTTTATAATATACTAAAGCATTCCGGTCCTGCCCTTCCTGGTATCGCTATGCTCATTGTTTCTAGGTTCTGCACCTCACACTGATTCCCAGGTGATTCCCAGCCCTTATTGGAGTGAATATTAAAACAAAGCATTTTTGGTTTCTATGCAGTTGTTCGGGTTCAGACTTTAAAGTGCTCTCTTCATGAGTGACATTTCTATCATTCTAGCTATTTGTTTGGATTTTCTTCTGCCCCACATAGATATCTGTGATAACAGTACTTACCAATATTAACTTTCCTTCAGCATGTCCTCTGCCCAAATCCCTGCCTCAGTTGTGTGGAATTGGTTTATCCCTCTCCTCTGAGATAGCAGAATTGGGATTATTTAGACCGCTCTGACTCTTGGTACAGGGAGGAGTAAAGGAATTTGTTTTAAGATTAAGTATGGCCTTAAAAAAATATTTCTTCAAAGCATTAAGAAAATCCTCTCTGGCTCTATTTTGTGTTGAGCTAAAAATTGCCTTAATAATAAAATCAACTCACTTACTTCTCCATGAAGTAGTGCTTTCACTCTTACTATTCCCATTTTAGAAGTAGGACTGAGACACAAGGACACCCAAGGTCATGGAGTTAGTAAGTAGGAGTCAGGGAACACGACCCGTTTTTTTCCTGGATGTATACTGTCTTCTGCACAGCAAGTCTCAAGATGGGTTGCAGAGTAGAAAGACTAGTCTACAGCAGAGCTTTATGCCAACTTACATGTGGCTGCATAATATTACATACTGTGCTCACCAAGTTTCTGAGAATCTAGCAGAAAGCTAAACTCCTTCCCAGGTCTGAGTTCATTGGGCAAACAGAGGAATGGACTGTCTTCCCACCTTCTTTCACATGGCCAGCTTTTGCTGATGCATTTCTTTGAGTAAAGCACAGTAAGCCACCAATGTTTTTTTTTTTCACCCCAAGTGCATTATCTTTAGAATAACTAGAAATGTCTTTTTTTTTTTTTAATTTTTATTGCATTTTAGGATTTGGGGTACATGTGCAGAACATGCAAGATAGTTGCATAGGTATACACGTGGCAGTGTGTTTTGCTGCCTTCTGCCCCCTCACCCATATTTGGCATTTCTCCCCATGCCATCCCTCCCCTGCTCCCACCCCCCGCTGTCCCTCCCCTATTTCCCCCAATAGACCTCAGTGTGTGGTGCTCCCCTCCCTATGTCCATGTGTTCCCATTGTTCATCACCCGCCTATGAGTGAGTATATATGGTGTTTCCTTTTCCGTTCTTGTGTCAATTTGCTGAGAATGATGTTCTCCAGATTCATCCATGTCCCTACAAAGGACACGAACTCATCGTTTTTGATTGCT
>CM052657.1:2208792-2242739 GCA_028533165.1 Leontopithecus rosalia | reverse complement strand
AAGTGTCTGTTCATTTCCTTTGCCCATTTTTGGATGGGCTTGTTTGCTTTTTTCTTGTAGATCTGTTTGAGTTCTTTGTAAATTCTTGATATCAGCCCTTTGTCAGATGGGTAAACTGCAAAAGTTTTTTCCCATTCTGTTGGTTGCCGATTCACTCTAGTGACTGTTTCTTTTGCTGTGCAGAAGCTGTGGAGTTTGACTAGAAATGTCTTTTAAAACATGATAGTCTTTTGACCATTAGTCTTGATCTTTTATATTGCCACTATTCCATTTTTCTGAGCCATTTTAGATATTTTAGAGCAGGTTGAAAGAAGGCTGCTTCAGGGTCTCCCAGAGAGGTTTCCTTTTAGCTGAGAACCTACCATTAAATGCTCTTGGTGAGATGAGTGACAGCATCAGAACTGTGTTTTTGAGAGACTTATCTGGCAGCAGTTTATACGATGTATTGAAATGGGGCAACATGGATTTTATAATATTATGTTTGTTTATGCATAAAAAACATTGACATCGAATTTCCTCCTTCTGAGATAATACTGGTTACAGGAACTTCGTGGAGTTTGCTATGGTCCCTCCAAATAATATTGGGTTGTATGAGAAAAATTTGACTGGTTAAACGTTGCCTTAAGCAAATCAGGAAGCTCACCAATAATGCCATGCTGCGTTTTTTTAAATGTTTGATAATTTTAGCATTATCTTTTTTCCAGGCATAAAATCACTTTGGTATAACATTACTCATAAATTAATCCAGTCTTAAACCTTGATATGCCTTAAGATCCATGCATTTGCACTCGGACAGAGAGGTGAAATAAAAGATGTTAGAGAGACTAATAAAAGACTACGATGACTGAAGACGCTTCCTAGTGAAAAAAGGAAACCATCCTGGGTAGACCTCAGAGCTGCAAATCAATAGTAATAAGATGCATCATATTGGCTCTAGATGATTAATATTAATAATTTTTAGTTATAGAAACTAATTCAATAATACTTGGGCAATCTGGTAGTTTTTGGAGCTGACAATATTAAGCCTTTTATGTTTTAAAATTCATTTGATATGTCACTCATAACTATAAAGTTGTAACATTTCTCTTAGAATTATAGGTCTCTGAAAATAACTGGAGAGATATTTAACAAACGTGCTTCTTTATGATTTATTTTGAAAATAACTTTTATAGTTGCAATAGAAAAAAGCCTTTGTAAACTCCTTTTTCCCTCTTTTTTCATAGCCTGCTGCCAAGAGGAAATGAATGGTGTCTTTGAGATATTCACAAACATCCGATGCGGACGCGGAAGCTCACTTTGAGAGCCAGCGTTTATTCTATTTTCTGTATTTGATCCATTCTCAACAAAGGCCTCTCCCAACCCCATCTTTCACAGTGTCTTTCTGCTGCACCAGATGTTGGAATAAATCTGTATTTCTTTATCAAATGCACATTCCCTCTGTGTTGCCCTCACTTGTTCTCTTATTCTAGGACCTGGGGATATTGAGATCTCAAATGTGCCCTGTAACCTCAACTGCTCCTCCCCAACCCAGTACAAGGGGAGGTCCTGGGGACCTGACCCAGTACAAGGGGAAGTCCTGAGCAGATCAGGAATAAAGTATTTATATGGCATGTGCTTCCTATGAAAGCCTTATGTACTGTTGTGCATGCAATCTCCCATTGAGCCCATTGGGTAAAACCAAGTGGGAGCTCCAGGAATATCCTCCTGCTAAGTGGAAACTTTCTTCTCCTTCAGGAAAAAATCTATTACTTAAGGAAGCATAAACATTGCGCAGCACCACTTCCCCTTCCAATCATTCTGCTGCACGTAAAGAGCAAAGAGTGAGCCTTTCCGCCTCTTCCCTCCCTACACCTCATGAATGTGACACATAGCCTATAGGAGTTTTCTATGCTATTCTCATGGCCCCAATATAATTTTCCAAGAATACAGACATACAAATATTATTATAGTCGTACTTTCCTTGCAACTTCTAATTAGTAGCAGCAAAAACGTATTTGGAATAAACCAGGCCAGTGAAGTTTCCATACTGTCAACCATTCTATTTATCTCAAGGCCTGCCTGCAGCCCCTCATAAGTGAGAAATAACAATGTTTCCGATGCTTGCTCTGCAGTTTGAATGGAATTCTCTTCTTACGCCTAGCCAGGCCAACTCTTAAGATTTAGGTGAATTCCTTTTCTGTTCTTCCTTCCCCAGAGGGCTAATGGCCTGGTTCTTCACTGAGTTCTACCCTCTTTTCTCAAGTGGAAGCTCTCTCTTTAGTTAGTTCCATCCTACTCCAAAGAACCTAATACTTACCTTGTTTTCCACTCTGTAAAATTTTCACGTCCCTGATGAATGCCCTTTCCAATATTTTTTCAGCTGTTAGCCAGTTTGCAATGTCATAAAATATTATGAGAGCTAGCAGCTACGTCATGAATGGAGATCTCACAAGATTAGCTTGTGTATGGTGGTCTAACTGGGGGGTCGAGAGTTCATACAACTAGGAGAAGATAATGAGGACACGAGAAAATAAGAAGAGCCAAGATCTGCCTTTTGGTCATATTATTCTGATGCAGGAAGGGGGCAGGGAAGTGCTGGTAGAGAAGGGTGGCATCCTTGGCAAGGGCTCCACCCTCTGGCCTATTCCCATGGATCTAAGTGAGGACAGATATTTCTGTTTTCATGCCCCAAAAGTTGCCTTTTGTCCTACCATACCCCCTATGCTGTGTCCATTTAAACCCAAGACTTTAAGCAGGCACAGACACAAGCAGCTGAGCATCGTGAGGAGCAGAGGAACAGAACAGTGGAGAGCAGCAGAGTGCAGCAGGGTGGCACAGCAGAGAAAGATGGTGTTGTTTGTTTTTTTCTAGTAAACTTCTTTAAGTTTATTGTAGATTCTGCATGTTAGCCCTTTTTCAGATGGATAGATTGCAAAAATTTTCTCCCATTCTCTAGCTTACCTGTTCACTCTGGTGATAGTTTCTTTTGCTGTGCAGAATCTCTTTAGTTTAATTAGATCCTATTTGTCCATTTTGGGTTTGTATTTGATCCATTCTCAACAAAGATGTTTCAGTCATGAAGTCTTTGCCCATGGCTATATCCTGAATGGTATTGCCTAGGTTTTCTTCTAGGGTTTTTATGCTTTTAGGTCTTACGTTTAAGTCTTTAATTCATCTTGAGTTAATTTTTGCATAAGGTGTGAGGCAGGGATCCAGTTTCATTTTTCTGCATATAGCCAGCCAGTTTAAGGATTATAAATCATTCTACTATAAAGACACATGCACAGTTAGAATTACTGCAGCACTATTTACAATAGCAAAGACTTGGAACCAACCCAAATGTCCATCAATGATAGACTGGATAAACAAAATATGACACATATATCCCATGGAATACTATGCAGCCACAAAAAAGATGTGATCATGGTGTTGCAGGGACATGGATGAAGCTGGAAACCATCAATCTCAGCAAACTAACACAGGAAGAGAAAACCAAACATGCATGTTCTCACTTATAAGTGGGAGATGAACAATGAGAACACGTGGACATGGAGGGGAACATCACACACTGCGGCATGTCAAAGGGTGGGGGTCTGGGGAAGGGATAGCATTAGGAGAAGTACCTAATATAGATGACAGGTTGATGGGTGCAGCAAACCATCATGGCACATGTATACCTATGTAAGAAACCTGCATGCTCTACACATGTATCCCAGAACTTAAAGTATAATAAAAATAAAAAGAGAGGGAGAGAGAAGAAGAAAGGACATCTGGACACCAAGGAGAGTTCAGCCAGGGGTGGCCAGAGAAGCATCTGGCTTCTGGGCAGCCCTCCTCCAGGGGAAGATCACCTTTCCACTCCATCATCTTCCAGCTCCAGCTCCCCATTTATCTCATCGAGAGTCACGTCCACCACTCAGTAAACTTTGCACTCATCTTTCCAGCCTGCATGTGATCTGATTCCTTTGGTACACTGGGCAAGAATCCAGATTGTCACCCTGGCCCCCTGTCTTCAGATAAAGCAGTGCGTCTAATTGAGCTGATTAACACAAGCCATCTGCAGAGGACAAAGCTGAAAGAGCACACGATAACACAGGCCCACTTGGGATTTAGGAGTTGTAAACACTCACCCCTAGAAGGTGCTGTGGGGCAGGAGCCCAAAACATGCTCCTCAGAACCTCTGCACCTGTCCGTCTGCAAGCCCTGTCTAGGGCTCTGAGCATCAGGGCATGGAAGAAGCAAGCCACACCCAGGTCACACACCCTGCCAGGGGGATAAGGGAACTTCTCCCATTTCAGTT
This sequence comes from Leontopithecus rosalia, assembly GCA_028533165.1. NCBI lineage: Eukaryota > Metazoa > Chordata > Mammalia > Primates > Cebidae > Leontopithecus > Leontopithecus rosalia. The sequence goes on along the minus strand of CM052657.1, from coordinate 2,238,460 downwards.
TCACATTCCTCAAAAATCAGTCTATGCTATGCTTCTATCCTGTATTTGTCTTCCTTCTCTTAATTTCTTTTTTCCCTGACTCTTTGATTCCAATACTAATTTCCAGTTGTACTATTACCAAGTGCACTTCAACGTAGAGCAATAAGACAAGATTTTACATCTGGAATACTATACCAATAGAGCAGCATGAAGATAAGGCAGAAGCCAAGACGGTCTCATGTTAGGGGCACATTATATGGAGCCATTACACCCAGTTAAGTAAACCACTCATTCCACATGGGTAGAGTCACTATCTTAGAGAGGGGGCCAGACTGGCTTCCTGCAACCCTCTAATACGTACTTTTTCTTCTATCAAAACAACTAGAAATGCAACGATATAGAAGTTTCCAAATCTACTATAGAAACAACCTTCTTACTAGTTCCTAATGCTTTGGTTCTCCCTTCCATTTCCATTGTGCTACACTAGAATCATGTTAAACAAACAAAAAAGCTACTTTGTCAGAGTACAAAGAGAAAAAATATTAACAACTTAAGAAGTATAAATACATTTTACCATGTTTTTCAGAAAGAAATGCCTAGACATTAAAAAGTTTGAAACTTACAAAAGTAATTGTGAGTCAGGTACTAATTAATACATGATTAGACATTTTGAGACCCAAAATCAAATGAAAGCTTGGCTATCTTACACTAAGAGAGAAAAAATCACTGAAAGGCAAATCTAGAGGAAAGTCTTTTCGGAAGAACAAAGGTCTGTGAGTGAGAGCTCACTCTAAGCTTCCTCTAAAAGCACAAGGAATACCGTATGGGAGTTCCTAAAGGGCCAGATACTGGTATAACTGCTTCACAAAGCTGTCATCTAAACCCACTTCAGATATGGCCTGAATGCAGATATAATACAAATGCAATCCTAAAAAAGACTCACAAAACCTTTGGTTTTCTTCTTAAACAGTCATTTTTGAAATAAATCCCTAGAAATCAACTTCAACATGATTTCTAGGGAGGAAACTAAGCACCTTCTGTTTTCCTACTTGGTTTTCAGTTTCCAGTTGTGTATTCTAACCTATTGAGAAGTTTCATTTCCCTTAAACATTTACATATTGTAGATATATGTGTACAAATATAATACACATACTCTATAACCCATTGTGTGTGTGTTGGGGGTGGGGAGGTCAGTATTTTGCAAAGTATCCGAGAAAGAAAAATTATTTCACAATTTTTCTTTAGCATGTAAATTTGAATGGACCCTCATTATGTTTTTTATACTTGAAGTAATAGGTCAACTCTCCTGAGTGATATCACAATCATTGTGAACATGAGTACTTAATAGTTATACACAAATAAGAAACATGAATCTGTAATAACAAGCTACAAATGCCCTTTCTATATTAGTTGAGTATTTTAATCTCCCTTATACATAAGACAAGCTTCCAGTTGCACATCTGATTCTTCATTCAAGTGAGTTTTTCACCTTTTTATTGGTGTTAGAGTGAAAGCTTTTATTTACTGTGCGTTTTTCCCCCTCCCCAAACAATTTCAAAAGAGTAAAAATTTTAGGAGCTATAGAAAATACATGGGCACTTAAATCAGACAGTGCATAAGCTAGATTCAAGTTTCACCAATTTCTAACTTGCAGTGTGTGATAATTTATTGAGCTGTAGTTATATCTATGTAAAGAATAACATCTACCAAACAAGCTTGATGTAAGAACTTGATGAATCACCTATGCAAAGACTGTCATTGATACCTAACAAGTATTAAATAAATCCAAGTTATTATTGCAACATATTACATGTATTAAGTCATCGATCTTGAGTTTTTTTCCAAATAAAATTGCTGAGATTTTAGTAGCTGAGTGGGCAAAGAAAGAAAAGTGTTAAATTACATATTTATTTTTAGCCAAATATTTGTTGAGCATTGTATCCAGTTGTGCCATATCCTAGATAAAATGAATAAACCATGCCATCTAAGAACTCAAAGCTAAGTAGGGAAGACAGAAACACAAACAAATTATTACAACAGACTCTGAAAAGTGTACAGATTAGTATATGCATGAAGCATACCTGTGACTGATAGAAGGAGTTTCAGCTAAGTATTCACAGAAAGAATTCTTGGACACCTATGAAAGGATGAATAGACCTCCCTTACATATAACCGAAACATGAAACTATCTCACCCTTACGTACTACAGAATGGATAAATGAGTGCTCTAACAGTGAACAGACTCAAAAAGCTTGATATGACCTTGTTTATAAGACTAGATCACCTTATTGATGAACTTAGTAGCTCCTTACATATATCCCCTTTTTCTGACACAGCATTAGAAATGCCGAAATGCATTCTCTCCCTTTGTTCAGCCTCCTTGAACTTATCCACTCTATGTATGTATTGAATCATGAAAACAGCTGGGAATTCAGCATTTCTTATTTTCCTTCCTTCAAATAATATTCCATCTGCTTTTGGGAAACTACTAGTTACCCATCATTGGTTATGCAATTTTGATGGTACTGCCTAGGGTTTATTGGCAAAGCTCACGTCCTTGGCCACAGTGATTGGGGCCAACATATTGATTATTTACTGGATGAGTTAACTAATAAATGGATATATGCAGGCTTCAGCCAATAGGCACATTATATTTTCCTGTCCAACAGAATTGCTGCAGGTATTGGCCAATAATTTAGTCCAGTCCCAGAAGTGTGATCCTCAGAACAACTGTTAGGCCTGTGAGACATTAGCTTCTCTGAAGTGGGTGGTGGAAGAACGTGAAGGTCGCTGCTCTTGTACATCCCTGGAGAGGCACAATTGAAAGGGCTGAGCAGCCTAGAGGGCAAGGGACAGCATAAAGTGAAATTCTAATCATTAGAATTCTAGTTTCTAATTAAACTGAACTACTTATTTACATTATAGCCAATGATACCTCAGTTTTATTCATTCAATTTAAGTTGGATTATCAATCACTAAGAGGAGAAAGAGCCCTAACTGGTAGATACTATTATCTTTCTGGCCAACTTGTTGCAATTCTTTATTTGCATAAATTGGTAAACTTTTCACCTTGAAACAGCTGTGATCGTATCAGTCTAAAGGGAGAGGCAGTCTATTTTTCTTTAATCAATTTTCCACTTGTTTCACAAAATCAGGACAATCCAGGAACTGCCATCTATGTAACTAAGGGCATTTAAGTGTAATACTTTCTGATAGCTTTTCTCACTTTATTTCCTTTATGTTATCTCTTTTCTTCTCTGGTTAAGAATGACAATTTCCATTTTCATGGGTCTTCTAATGGACTTTCTTTCCTAAAGCACCTTGTTTTTATCACGGATATTATAGGTTTTAAGAAATTGATGTAAAAAGTTAACATGCAGAGGTACTTTCTTAATTTCCATGCTCTTAGGTAGCTACTAAACTGATTTATAGCCTGTCAGAGCAAGTATCTCTGAATACCATTTTACCAAAGATTAAAATTATTTGAAAATACTAAATTAAAAATAATTACTTGGAAAGAAGTATTCTAACTTACCAATGATCAGATTCACATGACTGCCACAAATTGGGTATGAATAAAAAATATTTAAAAATATAAAATGTAATAAAATGTACATAATATTATGCATAAAACCATATTACACATACTATAACATACAAATTTGTTTTTTACTGAATCATAAAGTGCTTCAAGGACATCAATAAAGAACAATGACCATGTTTCTGTTAATTTGTACATGGGCTCCTTGTCTCTTAGAGAATGATGGTTGACTGCTTGATAGATAAGTTTTATCTTATTTAAATGGACTGTGGTACCATCCATTTTTTTTCGCACTTAAGTTCTACACATAAATATGCATAAAATGTTGGTTATTAGTTATTCCCCTTTCTTTTCCTGTGTCATTTATTTTCTTCAATAAGTGGCTTCCGGGAAAAATAAAACATTGGCTAAGGATTAAAATCAGTTACCTGTTCTTTTCCAAGTTACAAATTAGTGTATATAATTAAACTCCAACTTTAACAATTTATTTGTTTTGAATCCATCCTGTTGAGTGGTTACAGAATTGTCCAAGTATATTTCTTCTAATCTAATGCTAATAATGTGCTGGCTTCTACATCTTTATAATTGTTCATTAGCTTCAAGCAGTATGTTTTAACTTTTATGTCCTTGAAACTATGAAATTATGTTTCTATAATTCAGTTTTTCTTAATGTTTCTACTTTACATAGAATGTGTAATGAAACTGAGATCTGAGACATTTTTAGAAATTCTGAACTGGGAATATCAGTTTAGTCAGAATAGTGTCAAATGTGGAATCCAAACAACATAATTGGTACTCTGAGGTTGAGGCTGATGTGACATTCTCTTGAACATATTTTAATGCTTATGCATATTTAAATTAAATTTTTAACCTCCTGACATTCAAACCAACAAGCCAATCACCATTCAACTAGAGAGACAAGTCTTACAAACAAGATGACACCACAAAAGTCACTTGTCTTGAATCTATCTTCGTTGCACAAGAGATTTCCAAAAAGCCTAATTATTTACTAATATTTTGACAGTGTATTTTTAATTAGAATAGCTTTTCCAATGTATTATACACCCAGAATTCATCTCAAATATATTTGTCTATATACTAAAAGGCTGCTATCTAAAAATGAAGGTATGGTGTGTGTTCAAGCATGACATCCATTTTATTTTAAGATTTTATCTTTTTATATGGCAGGTAGGTTTCCGGCTATCCCACACAATATAATTTTTTGTTTCCAGGAAGACTGGATGAGGTAGGCAACTGTATTAGACATACACTATATCTCCCTATCAGAAACTACCTGGTCCAGAAATAGTATTATTTATTGTATCCACGGTTGATCCTTGTTACCAGCCTCAAAGCAGTAAGGCTTCTGCAGAGAAGCCTAGCTTTGATCATGGCCAGAGCCAGGTTGACAGGTTAAAGTTTGTTCTGCCCCAGTATGATCTTGTCATGACCCATTTTGCTGCCATACAGCTGAAGGCATCATTTGGTTGAGGATTCTAACTTCTAGTGGAAGTGGCACCCCCATGCACAGCTGGGTAATACTGGGAAAAAGGATCATCTTTCAACCGTTCAATGGTATTTTTTATTTACAATTTCATTTTACATTTATTAGAGTACCAGCTTTGTAGCAAAATGCTGAAGTGAAAATTCTTATGTTTAATAGCAGGCAAAAGTGAAAATTATTGTATCTGACTGAATCTGTACTTGCAGTGAACAGTTGAAATTTAAATTGGGAAGGTGCCAGCGGCATATTGGCTTCCTTCCGTAATTGTCAAGTTCCATGGAATTGAGGAAGTTATTTTAATTCCAAGTAACAAGAATAAGTTTGCATCCTGAGATCCAGTGCTGCTACTTAAAAGCAAAATACACCAACATTTTATGGCACAGAAATACAGAAGATCCTTCTTGCCAATTGCCTCTGTGTTTATTTACTTCAAGTCCCAGAAGAACAACCCAGATCAGTTTTGCCACTGACATTATAAATAGCATAGCAAATTCATAAGGAGTCTTTTCTTCAAAGAACGGAAATGACTCTCAAGTCTGACTAAACTCACAGTGTCCTTGTGAGGGAGATGGAAGAGGCAGAGTATTTTGTCCAATTTCAAGTTCAAGAAAGCAAAGAACACAAAAGTTACGTGGCTGGTGTCCATTTATTCAAGTAAATTTATTCAGGAGTCGAGCCAGAAATAAAGATCAAGTCTCCTGGCCCATGTACTAGGCCCCATGCTGCCTCACAGCTTTCAAAACCTTCATTTTCTTGGAAAAAGCTAAAAAGCTTTCCCCTACCGTACATACTAGATTCAGACACACTGCCATCTACTGACCCACTACAGGAGGTACCAGCTAAGACATCCTGACCTTCAAGGAGAGAGGAACACCTTGAGAGGGGTTGAGATCCTGCTTTCCCTTCAGAATGCCATCTCCAGGATGCTAATGGGCTGTGTCTACAGTACTACGTAGGAACTTGCTGCAAGAGGAAAGTGAATTTAGAACACTTCCTCCCCGATCAAGGGATTAATATTCATATTCAATGCACCATGTCGTCTATATGTGGGACATCCTTGAAATCACCCCTTCCTCCCAGTACTCTTATTTTGACATATTCATCTAGGGATGTGAATATTCTAAGAGAACCTTTCTTTTTCACATAAGACAGTCTGAGGAATGCTCTACGATTTTTCCATTGTCTATTTTGTCTTTCACTGGAGTCCTATAAGTTGTGCAAGTCATCCTATATGATGCCGAAAAAAGCATAATAGAAACTAAGCTAAATAGCCACAGTCCTGTGCATGTAGAAAATACCATAAAATGTCCAAAAAGAGCTCTAACAATAGGAGACCTAGGTTCCTAAGTATATTTTCAGTAAGATTCTTTTTTTGTTCAGAGCCAAGGTATTTTTTTTCCCAGAAAAAAAATCAGTGTCTTTCTTGCCACATCAACTCTTTAGAGCCTGCCTGCATTCTTCTTAGGATAAAGGTAGCATTTGCCAGACTTGATCAAGCAGTGATGAATCCAATCACTATTTTCATTCCATTTTTACAGCCAAAAATTAAAGTTATGATGTTTGTCTATTGCTTGTGATTTTACTTAGTTCATTGACTCTAAGAAATAAGTTGAATTTAAGTATGTGGACCATATATTTCTTTGTTGATGAGAACGAATGAATAAAATTAATATCTTAATATATAATAGGTCTCCATAAAAGAATTCATATAGTGGCAGAGAGGGATCTGTGGCAGCCTGGTTGCTTGTCTTCATTTGCTTTAAGATCTCAAGAAAAGTTTATTTCCTGGGATGGTGGTTCACAGGCATCGTGATTGAGAACTATACATAGAAAACTTATTTGTGAATATAAAACTTATTTCTATTCTTTCAGGATATGAAATATTATGTTCATGACAATCTGTTTTTATAAGAGAATTGGTTTGGCAGTTACAGGTAGTCAAGTAGAACTTATCCTTTGAAGTTTAGAGATTGAAACTCAATCTGAAGAAGACCATTGATTTAATTTGGAATAAATGTCTGTGTGTGTCCATCCAAATCTTTACAGAAATATCTTACTTCGAAGTCTTCTTAGGCAGAAATAAGAAACTGTTGTTTTCAAGTGTTTTAAATGTCAGAGGGTCTCTAAAATCAAGAGAGAGATGAGGGATGCCAGGAGAGATGCATCAAGAATGGGAACATCTTGGAGTTTTACTGACTCAGTGAAACCAGGACATTGTGAAAATTCAATCGAGAAGTCTAAAGACAGAAAGGTCCAGTTCAGAAATCTGGCCCTCATGTTCAGCCCTTACTAACGGCTTATTAGATGTTGCAAGGTAAGAGTGAGGTCTCGGAATGGTTAGACGGCAAATGATAGGAAAAAAGGTATGAGCAGAGAGGGAAGACGTGATAGGAGGCTGCTGAGGCGCTGGAACATCTCTGGTATGAGCTTGGACAAGGTGCCAGATATTTGAAAAGCCTATCTGTGTTAAACAGAACTACTAAACTCACTGAGAAGCAGTAACAAGAACAAACGTACTTTAGCCTTGTTCTATTTAAAGCAGATGCACCTATACCAATCTTTTACAACATGATTATTTACATTTGCTGCTTACGGTAAAATCATCACAGGACATCAAATTGTCAGAATAAACAGATTTTTTAAATGCTTGCAGAAACTATTTTCCTGACATTGGAATGGCAAATTAATTCAAGTAGAATCCATACGTTTCTTACGTTATTCATTCTTTTAATTTTCTCAGCCCTTGTATTTTGATGATTTGAGTGATAACATCACATTTTGTTAAATACAGAATATAAGAAAAATTTCACACAGAATCGAACGTATTTGTACAAATTAGTATGGTTTGTTTTCGATAAAATATTAAATAATCAGGTAAATCTAGACCTAGGTGAGCCAGAAGAAACACAGGCAGGGTCTGACACTCTTGTAGAGTTGAGGAGAGAGCTAAAAGTTCCCAGACAAAAGGAGCTTCAGTTCACAGAGCATGAGAGAGGGGAAAGCTGCACATGGAGAAAACTGGCAGTGGGGTCTGTCTCGAGTGTTCAGTAGAGAAGTGATCTGCACATGTGTGGGGGAAATCTACTCGAAACTGAAGAATGAACCTCTAGAAGGACTAAAGGGAATAATTCTTGGAGCTCATGTTAAGCCAAGAATATTTTATTTTTCTTCACCATCCAGAAAGGTCAACTCATCAAGAGGATATGGCATGCCTAAGTATTTATGCAGGTAGTAACAGAGCCTCAAAACCCATGAAACAAAAGTAGATAAAGCTTCAAGGAGAGACATATTCACAAGCATAGTTGAAGGTTTCAATATTCCACTCTCAATTATTGATAGAAAAAGTTATGGTAATTCTATACAAACTCTTCCAAAAATGGAAAAGTACGGAATACTTTCCTAATCAGTTAATGATGCTAGCATTACTGTGACACCAGAACAAACAAATAAAAAAGCATTACAAGGAAAGAAAACCAGGGACCGATATTTCACATAAACATAAGATACAGTAATTCTTAACTACCTGCAAAAAAAAGAATCCTACAATATGTATAAAGCATGTGTCATTACCAAATATATATTATCCCAGAAAATGCAAAAATGGTTTAACATTTGAAATTTATCAATGTTATTTATCATGTTAACATATTAAAAAGAAAAAAAATGTAGTAATCTAAGTAGATACAGAAAAAAACTAAGACAATGAGATTGAACATCTATTACTGATGAGAACTCTCAGAACATGAGAAAAAGACAGGAATTTGATAAAGAAAAAATCTATAGAAACCTACATATAACATCATATTTGTGTTAAGGGTTAAATGTTTCTCCTGGGATAAGGAACAAGAAAATTTTATTCCCTTTTTTCAACATTGTACTGAAGGTTCTAGTTAGGGCACTAAAGCAAGAAAAATAAATAAAACGCATTCAGATTGAAAAACAAGTTTGTTTGTTTTGAAACAGAGGCTAGCTCTGCCACCCAGGCTGCAGTGCAGCCTGGTGTGATCTGGACTCACTGCAACCTCTGTCTCCCGGGTTCAAGCGATTCTCCTGCTTCAGCCTCCCAAGTAGCTGGGATTACATGTGTGTACGATCACGCAGTTCTAACGTTTGTATTTTTAGTAGAGATGGGGTTTCACCATGTTAACCAGACTGGTCTCAAACCCCCGACCTCCAGTAATCTGCCCACCTCAGCCTCCCAAAGTGCTGGGATTATAGTCTTGAGCCACCATGGCCAGCCGGAAAACAAGCAAACTTTTTATTTGCAGACACAATCAACTGACACCTACAAAAAAGCTATTAGAAACAGTAAGTGATCTTAGCAAGTTTGCAAAATGCAAGGTCAATATGCAATAAATAAATTGTATTTCTATATACTAACAATAAACAATGCAAAATAAAAATAGTATTTGTAATAATATACATAAAAAGCACTTACGGATAAATGTAATGAAAACATGTAAACAATATAAAGCATTGATGAGAGAAATTAAATATGATATAAATAAATGGAGAGACAGTTTATATTTATAGATGAGAAGGCTCAATATTGTTAAAATAGCAATTCACAAATTGATCCATATTCAATCCAATTTCAGTCAAACCCCAGCAGTTTGTTTTATAGAGGTTGGCAATCTAATTCTAATATTCATATGGAAATTCAAAGTACTCAGAATAGCTCAAATAACTTTGAAAAGGAACATAGTTGAATGACTTATATAAGCTGACTTCAATACATACTATAAAAGCTGCATTAATCAAGAAAGTATGATATTGGCATCAAGATAGACAAATAGAAAAATAGAACAGATTGAAGAATCTAAAAATTGATTTTCAACAAAAGTACAAAGGCGATTCTGTGGAAATAGAATAGTCTTTTGTAAAAATGATGTTGGATCAATTGTACATTCACATGCAAAAAAAAGAACTTTCATCCATACCTTATATTATGTACAAAAAACTTAAAACTATTAAAGTTCTTAGGAGATAACAGTTATCTTGAGTTAGGCAAAGATTTCTTATATAAAACCACTAAAACCAAATACATATGAGAAAAAAATTAATAAATTCCATGTCATCAAAATTAAATATGATTCTCGATCAAAAGATACTGCTAAGAGAATGAAAAGGGAAACAACAGAGCAGAAGGAAATATTTGCAATTCACATAGTTAGTGAATTATTTGCATGCTGAATATATAAAGAATTTTCAAAATAAGAAACAAACAAAAAATGTATTAAATTATGGGCAAAATTTTGAACAGACCCTTTAAAGACAATAGGGATGCCAAGTAAGCAAGCACATGCAAAGATGCTGAAATAATTAACCATTAGGAAAATGGAAACTAAATTTGAAATGAGATATCTCTATACAACTAGTAGAATGTTTACGATTTAAAAAATAACTGATCTCATCAAGTGTTGTGAAAGATAGGAAGCCATCTGTTTCATTCATAGATATTTATACAAGATGAGTGAAAACATGTCCATAGAAAAGGTGGTTCATAGCAACATTACAGGTAATCCACAATACCTGGAAACAACCCAAATTTCAATCATAGATGAATGTGCAAATTTCAGCATAACAAGTTACTGCTCAGAAAGAAAATGGAATGAACTAATGATATGCAAAATGACATATAATGAGATTCAGAAAACACTACCTCAAATATGGCACCTTGGCATATAGAAGAAAAGAGCAGAAGCAGACATGTTATTCTGAACTTACCCCCAACCCTCACCCTTCTTCTCTTGAGCAGGTCGTAAGATCCTCATGTCAGAGTTGCCCTCCCTGTACCTCAAGGAAAGAAACCTGTTTCTCTCTAAAGATGAAGGGTCACAGAGAAGCATCTGAATAAACACATTTTACTAAGTTTCCCCATTTATTATTATTAGATCCCACCCCCTTTGGCCAGTATATCTTCTTTTCCTCAAACCTACTGTAAAATACAGTTGACTTGTGAACAACACAGAGGCTAGGAGCACTAACTCCCTACACAATAGAAAAACCACATATAACTTTCACACCCCCCCAACTTAATTACTAATAGCCTACTCTTGACCAGAAGAAGCCTTCCCAATACTAGACAGTTGATTAACCTGTATTTTGTATGTTAATGTATAATATACTGTATTCTTACAATCAAGTAAGCTAGAGGAAAGAAAATATTGTTGAGAAAATCATAAGAAAGAAAAACTACATTTACAGTACTATACTGTATTTACTCATGCCGCAAGTTCACCACGTGTTTACAAGATGAATCGTCGATCTGAACTGATGAGCAATGGCAGCTGCAGACCTCCATCCACATGTCAAGCAACTCAACTGGTTTTGAAATTCCATGACTTTTCTCCACTTCTTAGGGACACTTCCAGCAGCACTAGCGGCACTTTACGTGGGTCCCTGCTCTTCAAGGTTTAAGGTATTGCACTATACAAGATGAAAAATATGTGAGAACTGCAAGAGATTAATTTGTATTGCAATACACCATTTACTGGAAAGATCCACTGCTCATTGGAAGATGATTACCCTCATCCAGCATTTTAAGCAGATACTTGCAACACTTGAGCTCATAATTATTAATAACAAGAGGAGGTGACTGCAAAAGTATTACAGTAGTATGATATATACTATAGGTAATTTTGCAGTTATGATTTAAAACTGCATTTTTATGTTTTTTTACATTTCTCTCAACTACATATAGCTGTGTCACATATAATCTGTAAGCGCGTGCATACATTTTGACAAATTTTATTTTTTGTAATATATCTGTATACATTTTGTGGGAATCGACGAAATGGAAGAGTGTCTATGTACAATTATTTTCATTTTTGACATAGCTTTTATTTTTTTATATTTCTAGACTATGTAGTCTGTCTGGGAGTTTTTCAAATTCTTACAAATCTCTAAAAAGTTTTCCAATGTATTTGTTGAAAAAATTTTTATGTATAAGTGGACCTGCATAATTCAAACTTGTATAATTGAAGGGCCAATTTCATACTCAAGTTTAACTGTTTCTTTTGGTTTTCATATCCTTAGGAGGATTCCTGTGTCATGTAAATATATTAAGTAAACGTTTATGCTTTTATTAATCTGTCTTCTGTTACAGAAGCCTCAGCTGTAAACCTAGGATGGGTGTGAACAAAGATAATATATTTTTGTTCCCTATAGATGAATCTCAAAATACCGCTTCTAGGTAAAATAAGTAACAGAAAAATGAATACAAATTGCATGATTACATTTACATTAAATTCTAGAAAATGCAAATCAATACATATCAATAGTATATTAGTAGGTTGTTTGGGAATGGGGGTGGGTGATAGAGGTATGCAAGGGGCAGAGATTATCAGGGCCATAGAAACTTTAGAGGATGGTGAATATATTCAATATCCTGATTGTGGCATTTGCTTCATCAATGTATAAATATGCCTATACTTATAAAATTGTACACTTTCTTGGCAGTTTGTTATATGTCAACTATACCTTTGAAAAAGCAAGCAAAGCAACGTGTAGAAGGAGATAAACTGATAATGCTGGGTTAAAAGATCTGCAGAGAAAATGACCCCAAATTATTTCCTTCTTGTGTCCATGTCTTTGGCAATGTGACCTTGCAGCTCCTCCCATTAGAAGTGAAGCTTAAATCTCAGCTGGACTTGTGACTGTCTCTAGCTAACAGATTGTGGCATACATTACAATGTGCAAGTTCTGAGCCAGCCAAGGTCTTAGGAAATCTTGTTCATTTTTGCTCGCTCTCTTAAAATCCTACCACACCGTAAGAGCAAGCTGGGCTAGCCTGCTGGAACAGAAGACAAGCTGTCAAGAAGAGCTAAGGCCATCCCAGACAAACTATTAACTCAACCGACACTTAAAACCTGAGAGAAAGGTTAGCAAAGATTAGTAGAGCCATCCAGCTGACCTGTAGATGTACGACAGTGAAAACTGCTTGCTATTTTAAGCGATGAAATTTTGTGCCAGTTTGTATCAAATGGTAGCTAATTGGTATAACCTCTAAAAGTCTAGTTGGGAAATAATACATTAAAGCTATGCATTCTCTGTAAGAACCCCCTTCTAAGGGATCTGAGCTATGTAAGGTTAAGCTCCAGCAACTACTGGGCAGGGACTGTAGGCTTAGCAATGCATCAAGTGCTGTAAGATAAAAGGAAAAAAAATTCTAAAATAAAGGCCAAACTCCCCAAAACTTAAATTTATTGGAGATACAATTCAAATAGATATCAATTATTACTAGAAAAAGCAAAATAAATAACACACAGAATTGTGAAATAGACAATATAACAAGGAAAATGTTTTGTCCTCTCATAGGTGGCACATAATTTTCATATATAGCATCAAGTTGAATTCTTCACAAGAGTTCTACTAAGTAAATAATATCTTATTTTTGGATAAGCTGGGAACAAAACAGGACCAAGTCTTCAGAATTAGTTGAGAATCAATGTTTGAAAAGTAAGGGTTAGAGACAATGAAATAAACTGGTTCTCAGGAATTAAAAATACTCCAGACAGAAGTTTCTGGGAAAACTCTGCCATCATTATCATATCATGTCAGAGTTCCTCTGAACACCCTCTGACTTTGATTCTGAGGTTCACGGTTGTAGGGATGTGTTCTACCCTAAGAAGAACATAATCCATTTGTTTCCACCTAGCAGTCTTGCTTTCTAGATATGCATATGCCAACCTGAGAGACACTGAACTAATGCAGTCACCCCTTGTGTGGTTATCCCTATTTGAAAGTCCTTTTTTGTTTAAGGAGAAGAGAGCAATTCTCAGGGAACTCATCTAGAATAACATCCCTTTACTCTCTCATGAGGAAGAGAAAGTTGCTTATTTGAGTCTTTGGAGATACAAGTTTTAAGGTGTTAAGAGAGAAAAGTAGATCACTCTATTTTTTCTCTCACAAAGCTGTGTCTAATTTCCACATGATAGAAAAGTCGTATCTCTTATATCACTACTAATCTACATGTTCTGCCTTGTTTTTTTTTTAATTTATTTTTGTATTTTAATAAGTTTTAGGGAAACAGGTGGTGTTTGGTTACATGAGTAAGTTCCTTAGTCGTGATTTCTGAGATTTTGGTGCAGCCATCACCTGAATGGTGTACACTGTACACAGTGTAGAGTCTTTCATTCCTCACTATACCCCACTCTCACCTGATTCCCCAAAGGCCAATGTATCATTCTTATCTCTTTGCTTCCTCATAGCTTAGCTCCTACATATGAGTAAGAACATTTGATGTTTGCTTTTCCATTCCTGAGTTACTTCACTTAGAAAACAGCTTCCAATTCCATTCAGGTTGCTGCGAATGCCATTATTTTGCTCCTTTTTATGACTCAGTAGTATTCCATGGTATATATATACACACACACACACATATACAACATTATCTTTATTCACTCTTTGATTAATGGGAATTTGGGCTGGTTCCCTCTTTTTGCAATTGCAAATTGTGCTACCGTAAACGTGTGTGTTGTTCCAGCGACATTGTGGAAAAGAGTATGTTTTTTCCTTTGTATTGATTTTGCTTTTTCATCAAAGCTCAGTTGACTATACTTTTGTGACCCTATGACCCTATTTATGGGCTCTCTATTATGTTACATTGATCTATTTGTCTATCCCTTCATCAGTACCACACAGTCTGGATTAATATAGCTTTATAGTAAGTCCTGAAGTTGGGTAGTATCAGTCCACCAACTTTGTTTTTCTCGTTCAATACTCTGCTGTCTATTCTGAGTCTTTTGCTTTTTTATATAGATTTTAGAGTAACTTCGTTGATAGCAACAAAACAACTATCAAGATTTTAATTGGGAGTGCATTCAATAAATCAAATCAATAACTGACATCTTGATAATATTGTCTTCTTATCTCTCCATTTCTGTCTCGTATCTCTAGTCTTGTATCTCTTCATTTGTTCTGTTATACTGATTCCTATATCTCAACACAGTTTTTCTGATATAGATATTGTACATATTTTGTTAGATTTATGCATAAGTATTTCTTTTGTGGGTGCCAATGGAAATGGCATTGTGTTTTAAATTTCAAATTGTATTTGTTCATTGCTGGCATAGAGGAATGTGAATTAGCTTTCGTGTATGAATCTTGTATCCTATAACCTTGCTATCATTTCTTATTAGTTTTAAAAGGTATTTATTCTTGTCAAGTATTTCAAGAATTGACTTTCAAAAATTTCAAGATTTTCTCAATAAACAATCATATCATCTGTGAACAAAAAGTTTTATTTCTTCCTTACCAATCAGTACAGCATTTTTTTTTTTTGAGAGAGGGTCTGACTCTGTCACTCAGGCTGTACTACAGTGATGCAATTGCAGCTCACTGCAGTCTTGACCTCCTGGGATCAAGTGATCCTCCTGCCTGAGCTTCCCAAGTAGCTGGGACTTCAGGCACACACCATTATGTACGGCTATTTTTTGTAGGGATGGGATTTCATCATGTTGCCCAGGCTAGTCTCAAACTCCTGGGCACAAGTAATCTGCCTTGGCCTTCTAAAGTGTTGGGATTACAGGCATGAGCTACTGTGCCCTGCCCCTTCTTCTTCTTTTTTTTTGTTGTCTTACTGTATTAGCTAGAACTTCCAGAATGATTTTTGAAAGGCAGTTGTGACAGGAGATATCCTGCCTTGTTTCTCATCTAGCTTTGCACTATTAAGTAGGTCGACTATAGATTTTTTGCAACTATTCTTCTCAAGTTAAGGAAGTTTCCCTCTACCCTTAGTTGACTGGGTTTTTTTTTTTAAATCATGAATCAGTATTGAATTTCATCAAATGCTTTTTTAGCATATATTAATATAATCATGCAATTTTAATTATTTATCTTATGGCAAAGGATAATATTAATTGATTTTTGACTACTGAACATCCTTACACACTTGAGATAAATTCTTCTTGGTCATGTGTATTATGTTTTTGTACTTTTAAAAATTCAGCCGGGCACGGTGGCTCATGCCTGTAATCCCAGCACTTTGGGAGGCCGAGGTGGGCGGATCAAGAGGTCAAGAGATCGAGACCATCCTGGCCATGGTGAAACCCCACCTCTACTAAAAATACAAAAATTAGCTGGGCATGGTGGCACGCACCTGTGATCCCAGCTACTTGGGAGGCTGAGGCTGGAGAATCGCTTGAACCCAGGAGGCAGAGGTTGCAGTGATCAGAGATTGCACCACTGTACTCCAGCCTGACAACAGAGCAAGACTCCGTCTCAAAAAAAAGAAAAATTCAATTAGCTAAAATTTTGTTGAGGATTTTTGCATCTATGAGAGATACTATGATCTGTAGTTTCCTTGTCTTGTAATGCCATTGCCTAATTTTGGTTTTAGGGTGATGCTGTCCTCATAGAATGAAAGTAGATCGTATTCCCGACGCTTCTATCTTCTCAAAGAGTATGTAGAGGATTGGTATTGTTTCTTCCTTCAATGTTTGGTAAAATTCACAAAACATTGTGTATTGGCTTTTGTGCACTGACCTTGTATCTTGTATCCTACAACCTTGCTATCATTTCTTATTAGTTTTTTATTAGGTATCTTCTATTTTGGAAGGTTGTTAATTGTTGGATTCATTTTCATTAATAAACATAGGCCAATTAAGATAGTCTGTTTCTTCTTGTGTGAGTGTTAACAGATTCTGTCTTTCACTAGTATGTTGATTATTTGGTAATCAATGGGTACAGGTTACAGGTGTTTTTATTTATTTATTTTTTCGTTTTTAAGGAAACATCTACTTGTCATTATCTCTGTCCTTTCTGTCAATCTGATTTATAAAGATAACAGTTATTTATTTACCTGCATAGGGTACTATAAGCCAGGTAGAGAGTGTTTCTGGGAGTTCAAAAAAGAGAGAAAACAGTAGACTAAGCATTAAAGACTTTTAGTAATTTTGGTTGTACAAGAAATCTGAAAGTCGGGATTACAGAGCTAGTGCAGTGGCTCATTGATGGGATGACTGACCTTAATTATTTCTTTTTTTTTTTTCATTCTTGCCGTAAGAATGAAATTTTTGTGAATTTCCGTTTAGTCTACCTGTTTTGGTAAGTTGCTTCTCTATTGCATTCCACTGCACCTGGCGTTCTGAAACTCTCCAGGCAGTAAAGCTGCTGCCTTCTATTAAGATGGGAGGGAGCAGTGAGCTGGAAGTTTTGAAGGTATAGCTATTTCACTGATCCATTTGCAATTCTTCCTCCTGGCTTTTTGTTGTTGGTGTTGGTGGTGATGGCTTGTTGTTTGTTTGTTTATGATTCTACGTTTCTTTCCCAAATTCAGTACATGGAAGATCATGTACTTGATCCTCTAATCAATGAACCTCACTGGGGATTTGTGGACCCAACTAGCTTGATTCTTGGAGTTTTCTCCTGCAAGGACTTAGCAAAGGTATAAAAACAAAAACCCAAATCATTCTTACTATTCATGTACTTTAAAAGTTGTGATTTCCAGATTCGGTTGGCATCTTTTCCTTTGTTCTTATGCTTTTAAGTTTTAAAATCAATTTTATAATATTTTAATTGGGCTTAAGGATAAAGATGGAGATAATGCATGTATTCAACTTATCACATTCATGCAAAACATATTTTTTTCTTATTTCAAAAAGTTAACTTTGTTCTATTATTTAAAAAAAAAAGCTATATCTAAGCTCATGAAACAGAAGGTACATACAGTTAAGTAATAGGTAGTTAAGTCTCTCACATGTAATCAACAGGATCACATGGTGTTTGCTAAACAACCAGATTCCTAATTCCTCTATACATTCTAATTTAGAAGTCCTGGGGTATGGCTAGGTATTTTTTTTCTTTTAATTGAATTATCTGATGAATCTTATGTTCAGACAAATTTGTAAAGGATGTCCATATCAGTGTTTTCCAATTCCACTGGTAATATGAATTACTTGGGATGCTTGTTAAAAAAAAAAATCCCTAAGTCTCACCTCAAACTCTCTGAATCAAAATCTCTAGGGGAGGATCCTGGGAAAACGTTTTTCCTAATAAGCCCTCAAGGTGACTATTATCAGGAAGGACTTTTAAGAAATGGTGTTCTAGATAGGTAGTAAGGTCAAGAATGACAAGTTTTAATATGTTTGACCATTTTGATTGGCAGTGACTCTGGGAAGTTGTGCTGAGAACTCTGAGACCTTGCTGTGACTTCTTGGGTAAAAGTTTTGTTATCAATTAGCAGGAGCTCATATAAGAAAATACTTTAAAATATAGTTATTCTACAAATGCCTATTAATTTCTCTGTGCCAAGCACTGTAGGTTCTATGGAAAGCCACGATACTCACAAAAACTAGTAATTGCTATACTGCAATTTAGAGTCTAATATAGAAGACAGGCATTCATCAAGCAATCATACCATTATGTAATTATAAAATATGATAATGGCTAAGAAGGAAAATTATAAGATATGATATGAGCATATGATATGAAGATCTGATTTAGTTTAGAGATTTAATGAAATCTTTTCTAAAGAAGATGGGCAATATATATGAAAGTTCTATAAATTTGGTAAGTGGATGTAAAAATTATCATTATTAAAGTAAATTTAAATTAAAAAATAAATTGCAGGTACCCTGACATTTATCCCATGCTTCTCTCTACTGGCTACATGTTCTTCAACATCTAAGAGCACCCTGAGTGATAAGGATTGCATCAAAGACTGAATCAGGTTCCTTATTCACTTTTAGAACCGTGGCAGTCCTCATTTACACTCATATTTAACTTGATGTTAAGACAGTAGAATGTTCTATCTGTGACACTGCTGTGCAAACTCAATCTTGCATCACTATGGAAACGTGACACCACTGTGGAATAATCACATTACAATGAGGAAGAGAACTGCATGGTGTGGGTTAAATAGTAAACAAGTGCAAAACTTCAACAGTAAGTCTTGGCAGCAATGGTTTACTGGGGAGAAAAGGGGTGGTTTATTCACAATGGTGTCCAACTGAAGGAGTCATTTGAAAATAAATGAAGTCTACTAAAGTGCTCACAAGTTCTGGTTCTTTTCTTTTCTTTTTTTTAAAGCCATAATACCTGACAGTTTAGTGAATTCTGAAAAGCCAATGAATCCAACATTTGTGAACTTGTTTTTATATATTTTCACATAAAATGTCATGAATTCCAGCTGTCTGGGTTGCTTCCTTGAAAAGCTATTTAAGGGCTTCCTAGAAAATCTATTTGAGGATGAATCATAAGAGGTTTTGAAGGAAAGATCAAGTAGTTCCTCAGTGCATGCAAAGATTGTATTTTTCATTTCTTAAAGACAAACCGTGAGACCAGTCATAATGGCTCATGCTGTAATCCTGGCATTTTAGGAGACCAAGGTGAGAGCATCAGTCGAGCTCAGGAGTTCAACATTAGCCTGGGGAACATAGTAAGACTTTGTCTCTACAAAAACTAAAAACAAAAATTATCCAAAGATGGCGAAACACACAAGTGGCCTCAGCTACTAGGGAGGCTGAGATGGAAGGACTGCTTGAGCCCTGGGGTTTCAGGCTGCAGTGAGCCAATACTGCACCACTTCACTTACCCTGGGTGACAGAGCAAGAACCTATCCACCACCATCCCCACAAATAAAAAGACATACTTTGAGAAATATAACAATTGGAAACTATTAGATTATATCACCTCTGAAATAGTCTTTAGCTCTTATAATCTGAGAGTCTTCCTAGGAATTGTTAAAAGACAAAATTACAACATATTTAAAGTTCTAACTGGATTTTATTGCAATTCTAGAACTGGGCAAAATTTCCCTGTATAAAGTTGAAGGACTGTTCTGATGAGTTAAGTGAAAGAGGTTGGTTTTATAGGCAGGAAAGAACGAAAGAAAACACAGAAAACAAAAAACAGTTTGGTCATTTCAAAACTATTTTAGAGGGTTAAAACAGAAAAGTCTTCTTTATTAAGCTTCCGCAGTCTGACTAGAATCTCATCCGTTCGTGTTTATGTTTTTGCTTTTGTTTTTTGAAAACTGGCTTTAGAAAGTTTAGTTTGGCCATGCAGCACTTAGCAGGAATGACCCCCTCCTGGTGCACTGGGGCCTCACGTAGAGGCTCCTCCAAAACAATAGTCACCCCAATGAACTTTGTTTAACAAAGTAAACCTATATATATATATTCTTTCCTTAGATGAAGTCTCAGTCTGTCACCCAGGCTAGAGTACATTGGCGCAATTTTAGCTCACTGAAACTTCTGCCTGCTGGGTTCTAGCGATTCTCCTGCCTCAGCCTCCCAAGTAGCTGGGATTACAGGTATGCGTCACCACAGGTGGCTAGTTTAATTTTTAGTAGAGATGGGGTTTCACCATGTTGGCCAGGCTATTCTTGAACCCCTGACCTCAAGAGATCTGCCCACCTTGGCTCCCCAAAATGTGAATCCAGAATTTTAATACAGTGATTTGACCACAGTTTTATGTAGAAGCGAGGGGGGGATTGGTTTCTTAGTGAATCAGAATTGTCTTAGAATTTTGTTCATTGAAATTGTGGGGAGAGGATAGTTACCGTATCTCAAAGCAAGATCAGTACAGCCTATAGAATGCTAGAGGGTAATAGAAGCTAGCAGAGGTAAATTTTGAGGTTTTCAATTTGAGATTTAAGATTGTCTAATTGCTTACTCATAGGTATAATGATTATTTTGCAAGTACTTTAATAAAATGTACATTGATATTTAAATTAATTTTGAGCAAGTCTAATATTATTATAACTAAAATGTCCCTTTGGGTTAATTTACAAATAAAACTATTTCCAAGAATATTATGGTCTTCAAATATTCATCGACTATTTTTCAGTAATCAAATTGTATTATTTTTATAATGTTAATTGAACTTACTTGTCTTCTTCAGATCAAAATATGTTATTGTATAAAATTTTCAGTGTACTTTGAGAATGAGATTATTTTCATTGTTCCCCAAAATTTACCCACAGAAGTATATTAAAAGAATGAATTCACTTTCCCTGAAACTTCAGAAGATTGCATATTTATAACAAAGCTCTTTAAATAAGCATCTGATCTTTCAGGAACAAAAGAAAAATATTTCAGAACTAAAAAGGAAAATGTCCCAAAGAACCATTTATAATGTCCAACTTTATACAAAATTTGGCTGCATTAAGGAGACATACTTGAGCCAGGCTACCTCCTGAATTTTTCCTCTGTGATCAGCCTTTAGAGCATTGTGGCTCTCAGTATTGCACTAAATTAAATGCTATGGGGACCCTTTCTGGCAACAACAGTTAGAGCAGGATCAGACTGTGCAGCAAAATTAAAAATGCCTGAGGGCTCCGGATAATACGTGACTCTGGACTTTTGGTTAAAATTCCAGAGCATCTCTAGACCCACTGGACTGGACTATAAAATGACAGGGTCACATAAGAAGAATATTAAAATTCTTCCATTTCTAACATATAATCATTTGAGAAATGTATAAATCAATCTCAGTATTGTGGTCATATATAGAGTTAGACAAATTTACCTGTCCTAAAAAGTTCCACTACATTGCAGAGGGGCAGGTGGTCACTTTTCCAATCTCTGGGCTTAGAAATTAGACTGGGGCTGTATCCATGTTCTATGAGTGCTGATTTGGCAACAGCTTATGGGCAGCTGCCATCTGCATAGAACAGAACTCAACATTTCTTTTTATTATTGATCCCCATTGTCTGGCAGCTAACTCTCTGGTATCTGCATATAAATAATCAACTGCAGTATTACTTTATTTTCTGATCTGAGAAAATTGTCCTTGACATTGTTTACTGGCATTCATTACGCCCTTGGGAATAATAACTAATTTTAATGTTAGTTTAGGTTAAAACTTAATTATGAAAGCAAATAATGTCTGCAAAAGTCAAGCCTATCCCATATTCCTAAAACAAACATTGCTCTGGTATCTTGCTCAACTATGCCTCTTGGTGGCTCTCAGCTAACAAACTAAACTAGCCTTTGTTGATTCTTATTTTTAATGTAGGCCAGGTGCTTTTACAAATATTGATCCACTCATACATGTATTGAACACCTTAGTGGCTCCGCATGACACAGTTCTCATGTAGGGACCATAATTATTACGCTTTGGGTCTCCAGGCATCAATGTCAATTAAGACCTGTGACTAGTAGTCCTAAAAGTATTTGCATAATGCCTTTTTCCAAGTGTATTGTTTAACTGGAATAACTGGCGATAGATCCCTTCAGGGAAGGAATGAGAATCATTGTGGAATACACTCGCTGTGTTGTTGCAGCTTTCTTTCTCTTGGGAGGATCTAGTTTTCTTTTTGGTCAAATGATTTGACAACAGGAAGCAGGCTCATATTGGAGAACTGATCAAGGGTTTTTTTTTTTTTTACTGAGGCAACGCCCTCAGCCTCCTGGTCATCCATGCTTGATTTCTTCTGCTGATACAAGCTGAGTAGCAATCCTTGTTTCCAGCTGTCTTGCTATAGGGATGCCAAGTTCTATAACTACATAAATATCTCTCAATTCATAATCCTCTGTGGGTCACATCTCTTGACTTCAACTCTAACTTGCTGGATAATAAATAATTGTAGCATATTAAATTTAGTAGTTAACTTTACCACCTATCCTCTGATTTTTTTTAAAGTGAAGGTGGGTCCTATTAACCACACTGCTATCAGAAAGCCACATTTTAGTTTATCCAACTAACAAACAGTCATAGTTCACAGAGTGAAGTCAATACTAAGTTTTAGTGTTGCTGGTGCCTGTCTCCCCAGGTTATTTATTACAGCCCTTATAAATAATACCTTCTCTGGGCCTTTCCAAGAAGCATACTCATTTGACTATACCTGCTGTATTTACTTCCTGTCTGTCCACTTCCAAGAGCATTCTTACTACTTTCCCTTCTGTACTTCATTCAGCACAGTCTCTTGCTTTCTATATGCCTCCAGTCCACATCCTGCTGGTACGTCTGCCCCTATCCTGGGATCACTGCCTAGATGTTAAATTCCACAAAACAGGAGGGCATTTACAAGTCAATAAACTCTTACCTATCCTATTTTATATTCTTTCCCCATGATTAAGCACCCTTAGAATCCAACCGCATTTATGCTCCCCCAGGACTTGCTGGTATATGATGTCTATTTTATGTGGCTACTTTTGACTATAAAACCAGCTAGGTTAAGCTACAACTTAACATAGTTGTAGCAGCAGTGGCCATAATGGGAGGTGAGAGCAGATCCTGAGGGGCACACCTGAAGACTTACAGGAAAGAGTTTCTGAATTATTAACCAACACAAGAAATGAGTTATTAGGGCATTCTAGCTCTTAATGGGAGTGTCATTTTTATAGACTCAGTAGGGGTTTGAGAAGTCAGAAGGACTGATGGCATACACCCAGGCCTCTCCATCTAATGTGCCAGTATTCCAGAATTTTTCTACTGGAGCCCTTACCTTAACAGGAGAGAACAGCCTTGATGAGCATTTAACTGTCTTTGAAGTTGACCTCTCTGTCTGTTAGGTCTACAGGTTTGTCCTTGGATTTCTCTACCTATCACTGAAGAAGCTTTCACACCTGACTTTAAATTGTCTAGTACTCTCTTCAGTTCCTCATAACTTTTCTGTGGAACATGAATAACATTTAACTATAGCCAAGCAAGCATGCTATCCATATAGCCTTTCTTCCATTTATCTCCCTAATGCATAGGGCTCACCAGCATATCTCCTTTCACCAATACACCCTTTTAATTCACTACCAGTGATAAGGTTAATGACTGGACCACCATCTTATGCTACGTCCATTTGTACCCCACCTCTCTTCAGTGCTGGGATCCTTATGGCCAGACAGGTAGAGAAGGAAGCAACTTCAAAAAAATCCACCTTCTTACCTGCTTGATTGAACCATTCCCAGCTCCAATTTAGATCATAGTTTATTATTAATCCACATTATGATGCCTGCCTGTAAGACCTTTGCTAACATGGCAGGGAGCACTGTAGCAGTAATTTCCCAAGAGTTAACCCATATCAGCTTGAAATTTGACAGATTTTATACATCTGCTTCTATCAGATATGAGATTCCCTTGAAAAGCTATGCTCTAATGCAAACAGCTCTCTATACCACTGAGGCCACTTTTGAAGGAGCTGACAGCTGGATGCTTTCTACTCACCACACTTCTGACAGCTGAACAGAAAGACCTTTGAAGAGAATTCACAGTACACATTTTCATATCCACCAAATTAGTCTTTTCCAAAAAAATAACTTTTGGCTTTATTCAGTTTCCCCATTGTCCATTTGTTGTCTATTTCACTGACTTCTGCTCTAAATTATTCATTATTGGTTTGTTTACATTTAATTTGCTAGATTTTTTTCTAGCTTCATGAGATGAACACATAGGTTACTAATTTTAAAATGTTTCCTTTTGTCAATTAGGAGCATTTAAGCCTATATATTTCTCATTAAGCACAGATTTAACTGCATCACATAGGTATATAATTTAGTATCTTTAACTCATTTGGTTATTTTGAGGATTATTGCTTAATTGATAAATATTTGAACATTTTCAAATATTCTTTTTCTACTGCTTTCTTGCATAATTGCACAAAGAAAACACTCTTAATGATTTCAATCATATGACATATGCTGAGATTTTCTTACTGGCCCAGGATACAGTCTGTTGTGGAAATAGTTTCATGTCCACTGAAACTGCATTCTTTGGTTGTTTGATACAGTCTTCTACCACTATGTCGGCTTTTGTGAGGGTTGTTATTCTTTCTTATCCTTAATGATTTATTTTCTGCTTGTTCTAATATTTACTTATGTTCTAATATGATTCAACCTTTTCTAAAGTTTTGCTTTTAGTTTTTACCTTATATACCTTGAGTACATGTTATTAGCAGCATATAAATCTAGAATTATTATAATTAATGACTTATTTTATGCTTGTTCTAATATTTACTAGGTTCTAGTATGATTCAACCTTCTTTAAAGTTTATTTTATTTTAGTTTTTATTTTATGTACCCTTGGTACATGTTATTAGCAGCATACAAATCTAGAATTATAAATTTTAGTAAATTGAAAATTTATGGTGAATTTAATATTTTAATGAAATGTCAATATTTTTAATAGTCCTTGCCTTTAGGTTCAAGTTGTATGATATTAACACAGCTTCACTAGACTTCTTTGGTCAATAATTTTATTACATGTCATCTATCAAGATGAGTTTTTTTTAAGTTGAAAACTGTCTTTAGAGCTTTCTGTTTGTTTATATATTACAATTACTGATTTGTTGAGTTTCAAATCCATTGTCCTACTACTGTTTCCTCTTTATCCCATCTATTCACTGTTACTTTTTTACTCATTTGTGTATTGCTTAAGATTTTAAAATTATTTATTTTCCTCTATGATCTTATAATTAATTTTTTAGCCATTTAACCTAGATTTTTACATGCCTTTTTGATTTATCAGACTTTACCTTAAATCAATACTTATACTGCTACCTGGACAATGCAAGGACCTTACAACTTCAGTTCCATTTACTGAATTTTGTGCTACTATTTTTGTGGACATGATTTCTACACATATTTTCAACTCCACAGCATATTGTTTAAGCAGTGAATATTCTATCTTTTTATCTGCTTGATAATATATTTTCATGTCTTTTAATGGGGTCTTCCCTGCATGAATCTCTCTGATGTTTATTTTTAAATGCCTTTATTTTCTTTATTTTTGAAAAAAAATTATCATGAATAAAATTCTAAAATGGGTTTCTTTTTTGGCAATTTTAATTTTTTCATATTCTAGTTTCCACTGTTTCTAAGAGAAAGTTCATTGGCAGTCTATCACAACTTTGAAGGAAACATGCCTTTTATATAGCTGCTTTTCAAATTTTCCCTGGTTTTCAGCTTTTTAGCCACACCAACAATATGTGTGTATTCTTTTATTCCTATTTGGAGCATTTTGAAAGCTGTCTAAAGGAGAGGCTTGCTGTTTTTTTTAATTATTTTTAATTTTTTAAAGCTGTCTCAAAACGATTGCCCTTCATTCTCTTTGAATATTACAGTTTTTCTCTTTTGCCTTTCCTCTCGAGCTCTAATCACACAAACTTCAGAATTTTTCATCATGTTATATTTGACATCTCATTATATTTTCTGCATTTTTAAATTTTCTGTATTCTTTGTGCTTTAACTTGGGTATTTCTTGCTGAACTGTCATCGAATTCACTAATTTTTGGTTCTGTAATATCTAAATCACTACTACAACTTATATTACTTTCTTAATATATATTTTTCTTCTAAAATTTGCATTTATGTTATAGAGGGATCAGTAGACTATGTATTGTCCAAAAACAGGGTTGAAAACTCCAAGCCAAGTAAGCAGAGGGTGTAAGTTAGGGAACACTCTCTCCAGATAATGCCAAAATACAGACACAGAAATTCCCTGAACATAAGTAAAGTCAGAATCAGGAGGAAATCCTGACTGCATGTAAAGAGAAAGAAGAAAACAGGAGGATGAGAAACAACGCTAAAAGCTTGGAGAGTTACGCAGGGTAGGTGAGGAAGGAGCCGCAGACGCTGTACAAAAGCCTTCAGCTGCATTTATAAACAAGCCATGTTTATGAGAGCATGGCTGCTCCGCAGTGCGCTGTGTGGGCCATGGAGGCAGGAATAAACATGTAAGGGGCCAGGCTGAATGTCAGTGGTCTCCCTGGCGCTGTTACCAGTGGAAGAGATCCGAGTTTCCTCAAGTTACCTGCCATGTATCTACAGCAAATTCAGTCCTTGTCTCCCCAGAAGAAAGAATTACTCATAGGCAGGTGATGAACAATGAGAACACATGGACACAGGGAAGGGAGTACCACACACTGAGGTCTATTGGGGGAAATAGGGGAGGGTCAGTGGGGTGGGGGAGTGGGGGAGGAATGGCATGGGGAGAAATGCCAAATATGGGTGAAGGTGCAGAAGGCAGCAAAACACACTGCCACGTGTGTACCTATGCAACTATCTTGCATGTTCTGCACATGTACCCCAAAACCTAAAATGCAATAAAAATTTAAAAAAAAAGAATTAGACCGAAGGGCATAGAGCTGTCGTGACTGTTTTCTGTGCTATCCAGATCGCTGCTTTGCAGAGGCAAGTTTCAGAGCAGGAGTGGAAGTTTATTTTAAAAGACTTTAGTAAAGGAAAGAAAGAAAAATTTGCTTGGAAGAGACCAAGTGGGAGCCTGAGGGTCCAAGAGAGAAAAGAGAGCAAAAAGAAAGGGCCTTTAACCCTCAACCTGGGACTTTATGAGCTCCCCTTTTCCCATGACTCTTCCCTTAGGGTGCACTACCGCATGCACAGAGCCCTCCTTACCCTTGGGAGGGAGCAGGCCCAGTGTGTTTCTCAAGTTGTATGCATGCCCATCTGAGACTTTTTCCTTTTTCTGCTGAAGTGTACCCGGAATATTGTACTTCCCCATTTTTGACTCTTTTTTTTTAAATTTTTATTGCATTTTAGGTTTTGGGGTACATGTGCAGAACATGCAAGATAGTTGCATAGGTACACATGTGGCAGTGTGTTTTGCTGCCTTCTTCCCCTTCACCCATATTTGGCAATTCTCCCCATGCCATCCTTCCCCCGCTCCCCGTGCTGCTGACCCTCCCCTATTTCCCCCAATAGACCTCAGTGTGTTGTACTCCCTTCCCTGTGTCCATGTGTTCTCTTAATGTGCAAGCCCAGGGAGTTGCTTTCTCCATGGGGTCTGCATTTAGTTAACACTTCACTGTTAACAGGTGTGGAACTTCAGGAAATGACCTCTCCCTGGAGGCAGTGCCAATTTATCACTTTTAAAGAGGCAATGAAATAGTTGCCAATTCTCTGCCAGACATTTCTAGTGGGTGGGGGGAGGGTAGGGCAGCCCTCTCCTGCCCTGCTCATGCCTCGCTACCTGTAACAGGCTTCATGGAAGACCTACCTTATACCTAACATCATGGAGGGCTGTCTGACCTGGATGCGTGTATGCTGCTTACACACATCTCGTGTACTGGCACAGGTCTCCTACAGAAAAACAAGACTTCCTAGACTAGTCTAGACTTCCTACTCTGTATGCCTTTCCTAATTTTCTATCTCTCCTCATACAGCCTACCGACTTTCCTCTTCAACTGCTCCCTTTCCTTCTTCCTCTTCCCTCTTTTTTTTTTTACTTTTTATCTTTCTTTTGCATCCTCCATATGCCCGCTTTTCAAAATCACCAGCCTATTTAAGGAAGGGGAAAGAGCCAAGAGTCAAACTGGGAATTGTGTTAAAAAAGTGGGATGGTAGGAAAATTCAAGATCATCTATTTCAATATCCTACCATACATAGGGACTGTCTCTGAAATGAAAACATTTTCATATAGCTTTTATTGGAACAGCTAGCCATGAGCAACTCACTACTTCAGAGTCAGTTTGTTCTATTCATGGTAGGTTCCAGTTGGTAGAAAAATTTCTTATTGTGAGCTGAAATCTGTCACTCTCTAAATTCAGGCTAGTCAGTCCTATTGACTCAAGTTTATTTCTAATATATATTTTGTATATATTACATATGGTATAGTATGGAAAGTTTGCCTTCCTCAAACTAGTTGTACTTATCTATTAGTCATAACTCTCCAAAACAAGAATTTTCTTTAACATTCTTACTGGAAACATTAATTATGGAACCATTGAAAAATCAATGGCAATTTTGGTCCTGCAAGATTGAATGGATTTAGACTCATTAAAATCAACTGAAATCTGTACCTACCAGAAAGTCTGGTTAACACTTAGGCATAGCCATTCCAGATAACAAAAGATAATATACATTCACTAGCAATATATCCCAGGTTCTTGTCTGATTTGGGGTTACCTTTTGTAATTGATTCTGGGTTTGTCCCTAGTGGCTTGCTGTTTTAGTTTTTAGAGGAGGACCACATTTATTCTTTTTTCAGATCTGAAAAGCTATGAAACACTCAGTCAAATTGAAAACATAAAGAGAACCCTTGAAGTCAGTAATTGCTAATCAAATATGAAGATGTCATTGTTGCAGTAATAGTTTCCAAACTCAAGAATCAAAGAGAAGACAGATTTTAATTTCCTTGGGCAAATTTCCTTCCTACCCATTAATGGAAGGTCAAATCTGTAGTAGGTAGTGCCTCTGACTCACAGTCATAAGACTTTAATTTAAATACAGGTTTTGCCATTGCATTAATCTATAACTTTGGACCAGTAACTTGACTCTTGAAACTCATTTTTCTTATCTGAAAAAATAGTACTAATAACAAATGAGTAATATATGTAGATTTTATATATATATATATGTATATATATATGTATATATACATATATATATGTATACATATATATATACATATATATATGTATACATATATGTATACATATATATATGTATACATATATGTATACATATATATATGTATATATACATATATATATACATATATATATGTATGTATATATACATACATATATATATGTATATATATATGTATGTATACATACATATATATATGTATATATATATGTATATATACATACATATATATATGTATATATATATGTAAAGGATTATATTGACTTTAGATAATATTTTTCTCCACTAGACTGTAAGCTTTTGAGGATAAAACCTTATATTATTTTTCTTGGTATCTCAGAGGATAACAGTCCTAAAATATAGATGTAATGATTATTA